>JAXDDW010000216.1:315000-330000 GCA_034670385.1 Hoplostethus mediterraneus | reverse complement strand
ATGTAGGATTGTGGCAGTCTGTAGCCAAAACAGGCTGGGAGAAAGAGAGAGAGGGAGGGAGAGGAAGAGAGGTCAGAGGTCATCAGGGAGGGTGATGGAGTGATGACAGGTGTGTGTTTCATCTGTGTCTCTCTCTCTCTCTCTCTCTCTCTCTCTCTCTCTCTCTCTCTCTCTCTCTCTCTCTCTCTCTCTCTCTCTCTCTCTCTCTCTCTCTCTCTCTCTCTCTCTCTCTCTCTCTCTCTCTCTCTCTCTCTCTCTCTCTCTCTCTCTCTCTCTCTCTCTCTCTCTCTCTCTCTCTCTCTCTCTCTCTCGCTCTCTCTCTCTCTCTTCCACAGTAAGTTAGTTGAGGTTGAGATGTGTCCTGTTAGTTTTAGACACACCACAGTGAAAAAGTGATAAGCAGGACATATTTACACACACACACACACACACACACACACACACACACACACACACACACACACACACACACACACACACACACACACACACACACACACACACACACACACACACACACACACACAGAGGATGCGGTGCTGCGTTCGTCTCGGATGCACCCTCTGTGTATATACACATACTTCCTGTTTTTGACCGCTGGTTCAGCCAATCAGCAGTGAGCAGACCTTAGATGGATGGACGTCTGACCTCCTCCACACACACACACACACACACACACACACACACACACACACACACACACACACACTCACACACACACACACACACACGACCTGCCCAACAGTCTTCTTTAACAGTCCAGGATGAGATGTTTTCCTTTTACATTACTTTTATATTTGAGTCATTTAGCTGAAACACAAGCAACTGATAGTAAGGAGGTCAAAGGTCAGAGGTCGCAGCATCTGCGACCCTAGAATGATCATAAGCACACGGACACATTATGAACAGACTGATGATCAGACGGTTGGTAGCAGGCTGGTGGTGGAGGTCCCAGAGGGAATCGAACCCGTAACCCTGCAGCGTGACCTTTGAACTTTGTTCAGGTTGCCGTTAGTTTCCATTCACCAGGTGACATGCAGCAGAGTGTAAAGTTCAACCCTGAGGCAGGTGTGTGTGTGTGTGTATTTCGTAAACAAAGCCAGGTGAACAGCAGGTAAGCCAGAGTCTGAAGTTCCCTCCACTCTCCTGCTGTCAGGGTGTGTGTGTGTGTGTGTGTGTGTGTGTGTGTGTGTGTGTGTGTGTGTGTGTGTGTGTGGCGCGTGGCGGTGGCTACTCATTAACAACAGGCTGTATCAATTAACAGTGAAACTCTAAACCAGGCTGTACAAAGAGAGGGAAAGGATAAAGCAGAGGGAGAAAAGAGAGAGAGAGACAGAAAAGGAGAGGAAAGAGGAGAGAGAGAGAGAGAGAGAGAGAGAGAGAGAGAGAGAGAGAGAGAGAGAACTGGCGATGTGTCAGAGAGAGTTTCACTAAATCATGTTTAGATCAATAGAACTGATCAGGAGACGTCTGGAGTTGTTCTTTAGTATGGAGTTTTTAAAATATTTTAACATTTTTCAAACTTAATATTTTGTGATTTTGTTTACCAGCAAAATTATTTAAATCAATTATTAAATTGATATGAATCAAAGTGAATCAATGACTGATGACTGACTAGATATTATTATTAATCAATGTGATTGATTATTAGTGGATTAACGGCAACAGGAGAACGATTCGCCTTGAACACACAAATACACGGGTTATTGAACACGGGTCATCCAGACCAAACTGGACCAAACACGGGGGGGGGGGGGGGGGGGGGGGGGTAACTTTCACTTCCTGGATCAGCAACATTACAACCAGGAGGGAAGAGGTCAAAGGTCAGAGGTCACAGCAGCCTGACTACAGATGGAAGCTGATGGAGAAGGGAAAGAAGGAATAAGAGCTGAGGAGAGCTAGGAGACACACACACACACACACACACACACACACACACACACACACACACAGCTGCCCATCAAAAATTCAACACAACAGCATTTATGTGATTTTCAAATTTAATTATGAAAAAATATATTTTGTCTTTGACATTCGGCACGTTAACGTAGACGTATAAACAATTCTCTTTCATAAATACATTTTGTACAAGGGGAATTAAATAGGAAGAGTCCTCTATGTACACATTGCATTGTTTTCTTAAATTAACAGGAGGAAGATAGTAAGACACAAACTCCAGAGGAACAAAGATTTTTGGTATCAAATGGATCACAAACAGAACAGCCTCTCTTTGGAGTCTCAGCGGTGGAAACTTGTTTTCTTTGTGTTTTAATGGAAAGCAGGCAGACCTGGTTCAAGAGGGTGTCAAGACTCTTCAGGCTGAGTCTTGGGAATGTTCTGTTTGATCTGACGGCAGCTGTTCACAAAGAACCCAGTCCAGAAGATCTTTCTGGTCCAGTTAAGACTTTGCGGTTGTGATTGATTTTTTTTTTTACAATAATATATTCCTCAAAGTCTACGGCAGTGGAAAACAAACTGGTCCAGCCGCCGGTCAGGCACATGGGAAGACAATGGAAAAATAGATTTTTTTGTTTTCATCATGTAAGGTCGCTCCTCCTCCATCCAGTCACAACCACTTATTTTTTTGATTGATCTGAACTGATCAGACTGCGGTTCAGACTGGGAAGTCGATGAGACAAGACATTAGAGAATGTGGTGGTGATGTCACTGGGGGAGGGGCTTCAAAAGGACGGGTCGCCCTCATGAAGGATGAATGGTGATGAAAATGTGAAGGTAAAGTACACTTAACCTCTCCACCTCCTCCGCTATGAAGAACAGACTTTAAGTAGATTTCAAGAGGAAAAACTAAATGTGAACTAATTGCCCGCTGGCTTTACGTCCTGCTGCAGTTTTAAGAGGCACTTCAGAGTTTGTGGGATTGGACGGTAATTGTTCCCTAACAATTCACTTCCACTGAAACTTCAATAAAATGGATGGAATGAGCCTTTATGATATAAAGTCACTTGTATCTTGTCTGACGTAAACTGACTCCACAGCTCAGTAGATCCACAGACACACGTCCAGCTTTCAGCCAGAAGAAATACTAAATAATCAGATTTTTCATTCATGGGATAGTCCAAAACCCAACGGTCGTCACACCGCTGCTTCCTCTCCCTGTGTTGTGAGCGTGTCCTCTGGTGGATTGATTGAGTTCATTATGGGATTGTAAAGGACACGGTCGCTATGACGATTAGGGGATGTTGCTAAGGCACCAGTCTTTCTGATTGGTTGTAAAATCCTCCTCCTACTTCCTCTCTTTTATGTTTGTTTCCAAAGAAAAGTCAGATATAAAAACAACAAAATTATATTAAGATTTTAGAAAAAAGATAAATAGTGCAAATGATGCTGGACATTCGGTCCTTCCTCTCTGCTCTCTTCCAGTCCTCAACATTGTCAATATTGAAAGCAAAAGTATAAAAATTAAAAACAGCAATCAAGTCCTTTCTTGTTTCTTCCATTGAGCAGCAGTAATAAATATTAAATAATATATGTGGGTAGAATAGATCCTCTGGGAAGAATTGTCCTGGACAGATTGTAAACGGGTCAGGCCTTCGGCCAGGAGGCCCTCGCGGAGATCAAGGTATCATCTCCTTTTCCACTGGTGGTCTCAAACCTGGAGGTTATACCTGAGGAAGACAGAGAGACAGGGGTTAGTCATCGGCATATGGGATAACATTTGAGAAAGGTTGATACACAAAAAAGGCAGGAGATTAAGGAAAGGTAGCCCTGAAACCAACAAAAGTTATTTTTAGGGATGTGTCAAGAGAACCTTTTGGGATGAGTTGAAGTTAGGTTAAGAAGAACCAAATCCTCGGCAGTATTCGGGTTCAAATTAAGCACATCGTCATTGTAAACACATCGTAGTTCAGCATCTAAAGAGGAGTTACAGCGAAGTTAATGTATATTTCAGCTGTATTTTCAGGTTGGGGGTTGAGGTGGCGATGAAGAAAATGGTTCCAGATTTAACTCCTACCAGAGCAAAGAAGAAAGCTTGTGAGAAATTACTATAAATACTATTATTATTATTATTATCATGGAAGGGAATGTTATTCAAGTTATTAGCAGAGTCTCATTTCAGAATGTGATGCTTTCATGATCTATGATGTATGATGTATAAATCATGCAGGAGAAACCGTTGTGATGGAGTTTGTGTTTAAATTTGTGGATCATATTACCAGTCATGGATCAATCGTACGGCAGCCAGTTCATAATCCAACATGTCAAGTGAACCATAACTCATGAGCAGCAGACAGACTGATCTCTAGCTCAGAAAGGTTGGGGCCGCTGGGATCAACATTATTCACTGAGAAGCACTAAAAGCATTACATAGCTCCGAGCTGCTTTGACAACAGAACGTGGTTGAAGGTGAACCGCTGCTCGGAGAACGTCGTCATACAAGAGCAAAGCATTAAAAACCCTTAGAGGTGAAATGTAGCTGGACGGCGTTCGCTCCTCACAGCTGGAGCTCCGTTGTAAACCAACATCACATTTCCCCAGAGAGTGTAAAGTAAACAAAAGCATCCGCCTGGTTACAGAGCGAGTATCGTTGTCGGGTTGGCCTCGTAAATACCAACAAATGAGAAACACATTGTGGGGGGGGGGGGGGGGGGGGGGGGGGCTCACCTCGGTGGCGAACACACACTGCTCCATCTGCTCTGGGATGATGAACACCGGGTGGCACAGACCGTCCTTTGGAAAACTGAGAGGAGGCACCATGATGGACGAGTCGCACTTCTTACTGTGGAGGAGAGAGAGAGAGAGAGAGAGAGAGAGAGAGAGAGAGAGAGAGAGGGAGAGAGAGAGAGAGGGGATTGTTAGGATTGTTTTGAGCAACAACAACATGGGTTTTTGAAAAACATAGCCTGTGTGTGTGTGTGTGTGTGTGTGTGTGTGTACGTGCTGAGGATGGACTGATTAGATAAAAGATGGCAGATAGGCCATACAGACAAGATCAGTCTTGTCTTCACATAACGATGCTAAACAAACTAGAAAGTACAGGGACAGACAGACAGACAGACAGACAGACAGACAGACAGGCAGACAGACAGGCAGACAGACAGACAGACAGAGTAGAAAGCAGTAGAGTGGTTTCAGCTGCTTACAGGTCGAACTTGTTCCTGGCCAGCCGGTCCTCGTCCTTCGCCAGGTTGTAGTCGGCCATTTTGTTTTTATACATGGACATGTTGTCCCCGCCCCTCTCCGTGAGCGCCGCGTCCTTGTTGGACACTTTAAACTGTCCTCCGGGAAGCAGGAAGGACTCCTTCTCCGTCAGGCTGCCCAGCGGGGCTCCCGGTAGGCCCCCGGTATTGGCCCCGCCTCCGCCGATCACCGCGTTGCGGTTGTTCACCGTCTCCAGGTCGTTCTTCACCGAGGAGGAAGCGGCCGCCCGCCTCCTGCTGCGGCGGAGCTGACGGAGAACAAAGATGGCGGCGCACACCAGCAGAGTCAGCGTCACCAGGCCCAGAGCGAAGGAGACGGCCAGCGTGGCGGGGGGTTCCGGTTTCCTGGTGTTGGGCGGCTTGGTGGTCTGGACGGAGTATTCGCATCGCGCGCCCATGAAGCCCGGCGGGCACTGGCACACCGGGCCGGTGAAGTGGGTGAAGCACGTGCCGCCGTTGTCGCACAGAGAGCAGTCGGTGCGCACGGAGCAGTCCTTGCCGGTAAAACCCAACGTGCACGTGCAGGTGAAGTCGTTGACGCCGTCCACGCAGGTGCCGGCGTGGCGGCAGGGGTTGCGGGCGCAGTCGTCGATGTTGGTCTCGCAGCGGGAGCCGGTGAAGCCGGGACGACACCGGCACACCGCACGGTTACCCACGTCCCAACACTGACCGCCTGAGAGAGGAGAGGAACATGAAGCTGAATGTGAACACCGGGACATGAACTCTGATGTCAACAACAAAACAACCAGGAAGGAAAACACAAGATCACTTCTAGAGAGAAAACGTGATCAGAAACGTCCGAGGAGATCTGGTTGTCGTTGTAAAACACTAAGTGGATCCAAGTTTAGTTTCCTATGAACTCAGAGAAGAAGACAAACCACCAGGAGGAGGAGGAGGAGGAGCACCTGAACACAACAACACTGATTAGATTATTTAGGAAAGGAAAGGAAAGGAAAGGAAAGGGGAAACAAGAGGAAAGGAGACCAGAAGGTAGGAAGGGACAAGGAGAAGTGATCCTGCATCATCTCCTTATATGGACGTTGTGTGCTGATGTGTTGCGACACCACCAGCAGATCAGATCTGGGACACGCTAGCAGTGAAACACACACACACACACACACACACACACACACACACACACACACACACACACACACACACACACACACACACACACACACACACACACACACAGGAAGAGTCAGGAATCAGATGAATTGCAGATAAGCTACCAGTGGTTCCCACACGCTAATGAGGACCTCTGGGAGGCCAGGCTGAACTGCGGACTCAGCAGGCGAACGATAACTGTGTGTGTGTGTGTGTGTGTGTGTGTGTGTGTGTGTGTGTGTGTGTGTGTGCTCTAATATACAATGATAAGTTTATCTGTAACTGTTCAGCCGTCTGCAGCTCGACGCCTCGACTCGCCTCAACGCTGTGTCGTCGTCTCCAAGGTACAAGAGGCAAAACTATCTTGGGAAGAAAAAAAAACATTGCTGCTCGTTTGTTTGGGCAGAACGGCACCCTCCGCATTTCCAGGGAGAAATTACCCATGAATCAACGCTGCAATGCCAGCCTGATGCTGACAGCTCTATCAGTTGGCTGGCAAGGCCGCGGTGCCAACGCTGCATTCCTGTCCTGGTTGACAGAACAGAGCAACGAGGGCGTTCCACAACAAAACCAGTTAGAGAGAGAGAGAGAGAGAGAGAGAGGGGGGGGGGAGAGAGAGAGAGAGAGAGAGAGGGAGAGGGAGAGAGAGAGAGGGAGAGAGAGGGGGAGAGAGAGAGAGAGAGAGAGAGAGAGAGAGAAGAGAGAGAGAGAGAGAGAGAGAGAGAGAGAGAGAGAGAGAGGGAGAGAGAGAGAGGGATAATTGAAGTGAAGACAGAAGAGGGGAGGGGAGTGTTGCCAGGGCTAAAACAGTGTTGAATGGATGAGGAATATGTGTGTGTGTGTGTGTGTGTGTGTGTGTGTGTGTGTGTGTGTGTGTGTGTGTGTGTGTGTGTGTGTGTGTGTGTGTGTGTGTGTGTGTTGTTGTTGTCAGACAGGAGCTGATAAGACTTGCTCAGAGGCTCCTTCGTGACAATACAAGAGTTGATTTGCCCTCTCTCACACACACACACACACACACACACACACACACACACACACACACACACACACACACACACACACACAATAGTAGTAGAACTACTTAGAGACATGGGAGAATGTTATTCATTCATGTAGCAGCAATTCTGAACTGATGCATCTAAATTCATGCACGTTGTTTTCTGCTACGTTGAGGTTGAAACTATCAGGAGAAAACATCCCTGGTGGAGGTGAGGGGAAGCGAACAGGTTAAAGTGTTTTCAGTCTGCGTCGAGAAGGCCTGCCATCCCCGGGGTGAAGATAAAGGATTGAAGTGGGGATGGTAATCGGCACCAGCTGAGCCTCGTCAGCCTGCCAACAACTGGAACTGCTGCTCCGTCTTCAACATTCAACAGTTTCCTTTGTGTACCGAGATCAACCCCAACGTCCAGCCCACGGCGAGACCAAAGAAGGAAAGCGACGGTGTGACGCAACACGACGGGCTAGCGACCACCTGATGCTAACATGGAACCATCTGTGGTTCCGTGGGGCTGAACAGGACCAGACGCCCAGAACCAAGACGTGTCCATGTCCTGTCAGCGTGGGTGTGATCCATGAGAGGGATCAGAGCTGGATCCACTACCAGCTAACTACCAGTGGAAACCATTGGATTAGCATTAGGGGCTAGCATCCCTGTCAGCACTTTCCACACCTTGTTAGGTTCTAGTTGCACATGCATATGATGGGGATTTGTGGAAATAGGATGCTTGTAGTTGGTTCAATTAGTGATCAGTCCAACGCTGGTGGACGGTTTCAGCAACAACCAAACCCACTCTGGTTGACCAACCCGCCGGCCTGCAGCCTGGAGCTTCGGTCGCTGGCTCAGTGTGGTCTAATGGTGGTATAGTATTAAAACTCTGCTTGGCTGGTACTTACAATCTGTCAGGTTATGGTAGCAAACTACTAATATCTTATTAATGATTATCTGGTTGGGTTATTAAAGTTACAGAAATTGTCACATATTGTCTAAAATGCATTCTTTGCCAATTTTTGAGTTGAAGTCACACTGACCCTAAATCAGTAAAACCACAACGACCAGTCGCCCCTGAACTATCAACCTGAAATACAATTCAAACATCTTATTCCTACAGTTGGACCATACATGTACCAACACGGACAACAAGCTAGGATGCAGTCGGCCAAGACGCTGACCAGTGATCGCATTGAGAAAAGACCAAAGCTGGAGCTGCTCCACTGACAATGAATTTGAAGCTTTAGAGCGGAGTGATCTTCCACAGCATCACTGAAAAATCCTCTGGGTCCGATTACAGTGGCATTCATGGTCAACGGAGCATCCAGGAGTCACTGCTTGAACATGTGATGCTGAACTGACGGGAGGCTTGGCTGATGTTTTTGGTGTTGAGACGTTTCATCTAAATGAGCCTCATTCACCAAAGTTTTCGTAAATTATTTGTAAGTTGTCGTATGTGTGTGCGTACGAAAATACCAACGTGGGATTCATCAAACGTGCGGGAAACCTTGATGTGTTTCATAGAACAGGTGTATATTTGATGAATGCCAGTCGTTGGTAAATTGGAGGCTCGTTCCTGTTGAAGCCGGTTTGCAGGTCAACGCTGTTCAACACCGTGAAAGGCTGCAGACTGAAGGGTTGTGTTCAAGTAAACCAGGGAAAGGAGGAAAAGAGGAACTTGGTGGAGTCTGAAATGGAAGTGTTGCGTTCATGAGTTTTCAGAAGCATCAGCAGCGGAGTCACAAGAACTGATAAAAGTCAAGCATGGCAAGAAACTATGAATGCTGTCGATGCTGATTCAGCAGAAACACAAGAAACAGTTCAACATGAAACTAGATGAAGGAGAAGTAGACGTATGATCAGCCTCAGGAGGACGGCAGCACTGAGCCGATATCGACATGATCAGAGGATCGATCAATAACAGGAGAGACCTCACTGTCGGTGTCCAGTCAGCACTGGAGCTGGACTCAGATCAGATCCAGGCTGCATCTCCATCAGATGGTAGGACTGTTGTTGTGTGTGTAAGGCGTCCAGTCCACGTGATCAACCAGTACAAGTTGAATCATCTTGTTGTTCTGAATGAGGACAGTTCAGCAAATATGACATTTCAGCTGTCAGGTCTTTTTCTCTACAAGGCCACTGAAACATGTTGTTGAGGTTTGGCTCTACTGTGATGGATGTTTCATGTTTTTGGCTTTAACCAAAAAACAGTCCTTCATTTACACCTCAAAATGTGAATCTGGAACTAATCAACTACAACCAGAAATCCTGAGGGGAAACAAACCAATGTAATGCCATGCAACGCTTCCACAGCCGTCCAATTTTGTTCTTGTGCTCATGCAGATTTGGGATACTTCAATCAGAAATATATTAAAAGGATATTTTAGAGAATGTTGTCCAGATCATGTCCCCTGTTTTGGAGTAAAGAACCATAGCTCACCAAAACCATCTTGGAGAACGGGTGGGTGGTGAACGGGGGGTTCAGTTATCACCCACCAAAAATGTCTAGTTTTTCTCAAAATCAGTAAAATCTAGTCTCTTTCCTCTAAATCAGCTTTGGCAGCAGTTCAGCATACAGTTGTTAAGTTGGCTGACTCAAACTATAAAACAAGCATCATTATCAGCTTGTACCTCGTTGCTTAGTGTCATAAAAGCAAGTCAGTTCTACTGGCAGCAAAACCACAGCCAGCAAGCTGAGGCTAGTTTAGCCATCAGCCAATGAAAGAAGTTTGGCAAAAATGAGCAAGGTGGTGATGCTTAAGGTAGGTAGATTAAAAAAACGAATACTTTGCCCAACACGTGCAGTGCTTTGACTGGAGTATGTGCATGGAATTTGATTGGTTGGCAGTGAAACTATTGCGTGGCATTTGATTGGTTGAGCTTTGCATACTACTTCAGACTCGAGACCACTCTGCCTACAAGTCAGCAGTCAGGGAAAAGTTACCGTTAGCACAGGGGTCGCTGCTACATCTGTCGATCTTCTTCTCGCAGTTGGAGCCCATGTACCCGGACGGGCATCGACAGCTGTACCCGCCGGCGGTCTTCTCAACGCAGGTACCACCGTTAAAACAAGGCCCGTCAGCGCACGTCATGGCGCTGATCTCACAGTTCTTCCCATAGAAGCCCTGAGGACATGTGCACGAATAGTCGTTCTCTAAATCCTGCAGGGGGGACAGGTGAAGAAAGCCAGGTGAGGATTACCAAACAATAGTGTGTGTGTGTGTGTGTGTGTGTGTGTGTGGGAGGGGGGTTGATAAGGTTGCTCTGAGCTGATGAGCAGGCCAGGGCACATTAAGTTGCACAATCTTGCCGGGACACAGCTCTCTGGAAATTGGCTTTTATTTATTTTAGGAGTAGGAGTAGGAATATTATCAAGGCACTGTAGCTCCAACTGATGCAGACCTCAAAACCTATTCTACTGTTACGGTACTCTTTGTGAGTTGCTCTAGGTAACAGCAACAGCTAAATGACTAAAAGGTGAAGGTAGATACAAATCATCGTACACTGGACCTTACTTGAGGCCTCTGGAGGTGTTGTGGGCTTCATTCATGATGGAAGTTGATGACCGTCCATTTGATAATACCCACTTCGCTCTAACATGCAAGCAAGTTTTCCAGCTAATTGTTCATCATACAAGAGATGGAGCCATCAGATCCTGTATACTGGTGATAACTTACATTGCAGCTGCCTCCGTTCTTGCATGGGTTACTGTCGCACTCATTGGTCTCAATCTCACAGTTGTTGCCGCTGTATCCGGGCCGACAGGTACAGGTGTAGCTTCCCTGGCCTGTGTTGGTGCACGAGGCTTCGTTCTGGCATGGCTTGTGGTTGGTACAGTAGTTCAGGTCTGGGAAAAAAGCAACATGATAAATTAGAGCAATGTTAAGTTTGGATGTCACGGCAACAACACAAAACAGAGAAAGAGGAGCAAGAACAACAAACAACAAGCCTAATATTCTGACAAAAGATAATGAGGTCTCCAGTGAGGTAAACGTTTGGGTTTAGATGAGGGTCATCATTCAGTTCATTATGGTGTCCCTCAAGGTTTACTCTTAGGTCCTCCACTAATGTCACTATCATGCTTTCCCTTTATCCAGTATGCAGATGATACACAACTTTACATTACAATAAAAAAAAGCCTGTAGAAACAATTTGTTTATTTTATAAATGTTTATTTTGGGCTGTAAACAGCAGAGGGGGATTTTCCCGGCCGGTACGAGATTTGAACCACAATCCATCACAAATGTAATCACACCCTGGAAGCCTACTCCAACCCTCTGCTCACAGGATGTGAACCTCCTTGTTATTCTTGTATTCTTGAAACAAGCTAGGGACCGTTACCTAGGCCACCTTCCTTCACTACCAGCTTCCTACCTACATCAGCCATTCAGGCACGTTCTCAGTATTAAAGTCCAAACTCAAGAGCCTCCACCATACCTGCCATTCCCTTGCCCTTCCATCTACGCCCTCCTCACTACAACAACACAAAGTCTTGCCTCATATCTTTAACTGGGATTTGTTTGTTTTCTCTTGTTTTACAAGAATTAACTACAACCTATCTGAGTGTACAAGAGCAAAGTCCAATCCGTTCGCCTATATTTGAGCTACTAACCTGGGAGGTTAACATGAAAACTCTGTCATTGGCTAAACTGACATTTGCAGAGGTGTCTACTGGGAAGACTGGGAAGTTACCATCAGCAAAGTCTACTTTTAAAAAAATCCACTTGGCTGGTGGATTTGTGGGTGAACCTCGGGCCTCCTGCCTTGGTGGAGACAGAAGTGGACCTCGTTAACCTCGTTAACCTCGTTAACCAGGCGGTTAGGGGAGCTGAACCCACCTTGGTCACAGAAGAGTCCTCCCCATCCCTCCCTGCAGTTGCACTGCCAGGGATGCTGGCAGGTCCCGTGGAGGCAGCCGGGGTGGCGGAAGCACTCGTCACACAGGTCGCCCTGCCAGCCCGGCTGGCAGGCGCACTCCCCCGGAGACTTGCAGGAACCATGCTGGTCACTGCACCCCGCTGCACAGATGGCTGATGGGAGGAGGGGAAGGAGAGGGAGAGAGGGAGGAGGGGGAGAGAGGGAAAGGGGGAAAGGGAGAGGCAGCAGAGAAAGAAGTCCAGAGCATTAGTATGAGCGTGTCTAGTGTGTGTGTGTGTGTGTGTGTGTGTGTGTGTGTGTGTGTGTGTGTGTGTCTCATGTTCTTCCTTCGCATCACAAAACAACTCCCCACCCCTCTCAGGGCCTCTCACTCACACACACACACACACACACACACACACACACACACACACACGCCTCCCCTATAAGTACTTGTTAAGTACTAAACGAAGCAGCTGGCCCGCACAACAAAAGCAACACATGCCGTCTCTTTTCACGCAAGGCAGCGCACATTAAGTTCCAGCGCGTGTCCCTGTTAAAGCGGGCGGACCGGGCGGACCGGGGCCACCGGGGCCACCGGGGCCACCGGGGCCACCGGGGCCACCGGGGCCTCATTGTTGAGCTCAAAACAAAAGGAGCAGGCCTCAGCCAACCAGCTCACACACACTGGAAGCGACAGAAGCTCCAAGGTCTTTTTTTCCTGCCGAGGGCCAAGGACGGCGTTGGCAACTGCTTGACTTAACAATTTCATGGCCGCTGGGAAAAAATGAAGCGCCAAGGGGCTTGTTCTTTATTCTGACCCCCCCCCCCCCCGCCCCTCCAAGTTGAAGAAACGGTAGAATAAAAATGGAGGGGGTGATCTACTGTATAGCCAGTATTACCTCATATTTAAAAGCAGATTTGATCAAAAACATAAATTAGGAACAACAATATTTATGTGCTTCACATATAAAAGCACTTTTAGCTTTACATAAAAACAATAAAATATCTATTGTGTAGAAACAATGGGAAAAAATTATGGATAAAACCTCATGTCCTAAAACACATTTTAGAATGATACAAATATCACAGCAAAACTGCAAGACCCTATAGGAATATTACAGGAATATTATAGGAATACTATAGGAATATTATAGGAATATTATAGGAATATTACAGGAATATTATAGGAATATTATAGGAATATTATAGGAATATTACAGGAATATTACAGGAATATTATAGGAATACTATAGGAATATTATAGGAATATTATAGGAATATTATAGGAATATTACAGGAATATTATAGGAATATTACAGGAATATTATAGGGTACTGCGTATCACAGACAACTACACTAAACATCAAGGTACTTACGGTCAGTGCAGTACTGGCCCTTCCAGCCAGGGAGGCAGAGCCGGTTCCCCGAGGCGTCGCAGGTGCTGTGCCCGAAGGGGTCGTCCCTGGGCCGGCAGTAGCTGGAGCAGGCCTCGCCGTGGTAGTGCTCGTCACAGACCACGTGGTAGGAGTAGCGGAGCTCGCTCTGGTCCCCGAAGTGGACGTCCTGGGACCAGTCCTCTCCCACCGTCAGCCTCCGGCGGGTCGCCAGCCTGCTGATCAGGTTGTTCTGGTTCACTGGAAGGATGGAGGAGTGAGGTTGGTTAGGATCTGGACTCATAAGCAGACCTACACACTGTTCATCCTACATCTAGATACAGGGGGGGGGGGGGGGGGGTTGGTAAGGTTTTATTCTAAGGGAGAAGTTACACTGGAGGAAAAACCCTAATATACACTATAGGAGACATAATGGTATCGATATAACATAGAATCTCCCTATGAGCTTAAGGTTTTGCTCCTGTGTGGTTTCTATCATCTACATCCCACGAGCACATCACTACAACAACTTGGTGAGAGATATTCAGATGCGTGATGTTTAAAAGCGGCTGGGACCCAGAACGGCGCCAGTGTCGCCGCCTAGCGGTGAAGGAGTGGAACTACAGCGTCCTACCTGTATCGGTCTCTGAAGACTCCGCATTCCACGCTTCAATTATCAGAGAGAAAGTCCCCTGGAATGAATGACAGTCAATGAATCAATGAGGAAGAGACCGCACCGTGCAGGCCAAGCCTCAGTGACTCCGGCCAAGGTAAATAAAGCTTTTCAAGTTGTATTTCTCCCTGATGGGCTGGAAATGTTGCTCATTTAATCTGAATCCAAACATGTTAAATATGAAGTGAAAAGTTGAAGTCTGGTCTGGATGTACAGAACATAACTATAGGCTACAAACAGCAATTACTTCTTAATCTGATCTGGCTGAATATGGGTCATGTAACGTATTAGTTTTATTATTACCGGCCACTTGAAGTGAAAAGGCACTTTGATGGGCGCGCTCCCGGAGATGGAGTTCGAATCCGCGCCGAAGATCTCCGTGAGCGCGGTCCCGTACGTGCACGGCGGCTCGGGGCTAATGACGTCCTGGGAATGTTTGAGACACACACGGAAAAAGATCTGGCAGTCCCGGGATCTGAACCCACACACACTCTGGGCGCTGCTGAAGGAGTCGATCTTCAACTCAAACACCCCGGAGGACTGGACCTGGTGGGGGGGCAGAGAGAGAGAGAGAGAGAGAGAGAGAGAGAGAGAGAGAGAGAGAGAGAGAGAGAGAGAGAGAGAGAGAGAGAGAGAGAGAGAGAGAGAGAGAGAGAGAGAGAGACTTACTGACTTACTTACTAAAATAAATGTCACCTAGCTAAGACGCATCAATCATTAATCAGGTTTCTTTATTGAAGTTTGATTTGAATTCAAATTGAGGGAGAGGAACGGGCAGCGCGCCGTGCGTAAAAGCGCATATACGGCAGCGCGCACGTCTCCAAAGCTCTCCACAACCCA
>JAXDDW010000216.1:282500-312500 GCA_034670385.1 Hoplostethus mediterraneus | reverse complement strand
CATTGGATAGTTTTCAACAACAACAACACGGTGTCCTGTTGTGTCCATACACTACAGCAATGCAGATCCATATCTGGTTGTTACATTAGACTGTCTCCTCCTGACGAGATGCTCGTTGATTATTAGAAATGAAACGGCCATACCGCCATCCATGATCATTCAGGGGTCACAGGAAGATTTGATCCACCTATCATCAGGGTGCTGTGACCTCTGACCCGTAACCTGCTCCTCCTGCTTGCTGATCCAGGAGCTGAAGCTTCTCCTGCTGACCTCGGGCAGTCTGCAGCACCACGAGGCAAAAACCTTTAGAGTTCAGATTGGAAATGCTGCTGGTCCAGGACTCCTCCAGACTACCTGAAGTTCATGTATTACACTTGAAAATGATAAAAGTCTAAAGTGGAAAACGTTTAGTCCCAAACCTAAAGTTAGAAAAATCAAGTCAAACTGTTTTGTGTAGAATTAAGAAACTGAAAAAAACAACTAAACTTGAAAGAAGCCATAGAAATAAGTTTAAAAAAAACTATAATTATCGATATTATAATCCAGATATTGTAAAATGATTTTGATGCTGAAGCCGCGTGCCTGTATGCGTGACAGATTGACATTTATTTTTGGAAATGATAAAAGCTTTGATCAAAACCTCCGCAGGGGCACGCGCAGGTGTCCAGGGCGCGTGGCTTGTCCGATTCTCTTGATGTGCGCGAGAGGAGGGGGTGTGATAAAACAGATCGATAAGCAGATGGCGCGCGATCGAATATGTGCATATTGTCCCGGTGATGATGCTTCCGGGTGTTGAGCACACGACCATACTCGTCTCCAGGGAACTGACGCTGCACGCGCCAGACAGGTATTATCTAGCACGCGCCGCGTTTGTCGCCGTGGTGGACGCAGGACAAGATGAAGGAGTCTAAACACTACAGCCTCAGTTATGACAAAGACCTCTTCTAGCCCTCTCTTAATATTGATTGATCAATATGATCAACTATTAGTCATCCTATGGAAGATATTGATCCCGATAGTCGTCCATATACATTTCTGGTTATTTTTACTTGTTATTTACTCACCATTAAAATGATAAAAACTACAAAATCCAATTTGTGTTAACTTAAACGGAGCGTGCCAAACCGTGCCAAACCGTGCCAAATACCCCCTTCCACCAATGACTCCTGTCTCTTCATAATAAAGCTCTAACCAAAAGGTATCTAGTTTTGCGTGTTTGGCTTTTTACCACCTTCTACCCCGCACGTGCCCAAATGGTCGAGCTTTTGCTGAGGTGAGGACTAGGCGCGTGTCTCAGCGCGAGGTGACGGTAAAGGGCGGAGAGAGAAGAGAAAAGAGAGAGGGGGTGTGTGGTGATAGAGCAGAGAGGCGGGAAGTAGACAGGAACCACCGTGGGAACATCTCCTGAGGTGTGAGCGAGCCCCATAAATGTAAATTTGCGCGTGAAGCGCCTGTACCTTTTTCCTCCACGAGGCGTCAAGAGCAACACCTGCACAGACTGGAGCAGTTTGGGCCAAACCAAACGGAGAGGGGTGTGTGTGTGTGTGTCACTCATCATCCTCCCACGTCATTTTACAAACTTTAACAAATATCTGTACACACTGTGGCTCCAAAAGGTGATACAAATACATTCAATACATCAATATTTTTACCTGAAAGGTTTGTATTTCTTCATAAGTGTGCGCGCGGAGTTGGGGGTTTGGGGGCGGGGCAGCGGACCGTTCCCAGGCGCTCGTGCACCAACCGCCTGGAGGTGTCAGTTTTGTGACCCTGCAGTCTGTTCGCACCAGAGACAGCTAGCCTGTTAGCATCACAGCTAAAGAAGCAACACTGTGCCTTCTGGGACAGCAAATGTTTGGACCAATAAACCAAACAGCCTGGTTCAGTTCCCAGCCTGGGAAATAATACAATAATAATTAATAACATTAGATTATAGTTTATATCAGTGGTGACCTATGACCTCCACTAAACAAAACCAACTACATCAATTTATACTAAATCTAGATGTCACCCTCTACAGTCAGGAGCCTGTAGTGATGTGGTGCCAAATAAAAATAGAATCAATTAGATGTTCGGATTTTTTTAAATTTTATTTGTTTGTTTTTACATTAAATCCTCACGTGACTCACACCTGTTACTGATCTACAGGATGGATTTGTACCATAGAGATGGTACTCAGGACAAGAGGAAGTTAGAAGAGTCTTTTCTAAAAAAATAAGGTTTATGTGGATGTAACGTTCTGGGTTAGAGACGTGACACAGAACAACATTACATCTTGGATATTGATCAGAAATAAAGCCTTCATATCTTTAAATTAGTCGTAACCAACCACCACTGCTAGTTGGCTGATAAACAGTAAAGTTGCTGCTGGAGTTGACCACGTCACATCCTGGACAAAAAGAGTGAAATGATCCGGTGTTACTGTACATATGAATTACATAGTTGTATAACGACAGACTGTAACGGGCCGTTAATACTCAGATTACACAGATTAAACAGATTAAATCACTATAATTCTCGGTAAATCCCAAACCGTCGCTATAAACAACGCCGGTATTATTAAAGGAAAGTGAGAGATTAAGTCCACACACACACACACACACACGCACACACGCACACACGCACACACGCACACACGCACACACGCACACACGCACACACGCACACACGCACACACGCACACACGCCCACACGCCCACACGCCCACACGCCCACACGCCCGCCGGCCGGCATGAAGGATTCTGGCACGTGGGGGGGGGGGGGCGGCTCTCCCCCGTTGTTTTTGTCACCTGACATTTTGCAGGTAGGCGCGAGCTCTCCCTCCGCCTCTTGTCCCCTTTTCACACGCCGCTGTCAAACGGTGGCATTAACATCTCTTAACACACACACACACACACACACACACACACACACACACACACACACTATTAACATCTTCATACCCATTGACAACTTGGTATCAATGAGGTGAAGGATGCGCGCGCACATGATTTGATAGCAATGATCACTGAGTCTCTCTCTCTCTCTAAGCAAGTGTTAAATAAAAACAAAAGATGACTTACTTATGTTTGTATTTGTATTGTATTTAATCTCTCACATTAAAGATGCTTCAACTCCACAAACCCTCTAATTCCTAATCCTGAAACCTGGATCTGCTTTCAAAACCCCTGGAAACATTCCTGAGCTGAGTTAACCCCTAAATAAATAAATAAATAAATACATACATACATAAATAAAGACTGACTGGAGATCCACTAATCTGGATCTGGATCAATCGGTGTGTGACTGTTTGTTCAACCCACCAGGATCTCTTCTCCCAACTAGATCCACCTAAAAAACTTAAAAGAACTCTACAATTACCTGATCTCATTTTAAAGAGCCTCTTTCATGTGGTACCAGGTCCAGGTCCAGGTCTGCCATGTTTAATGATGGACGCATAAAGAAGTCTTCATTCTCATAATTATTATATACTCTTTTCCTCCAGACCAGGTGATGTTGAGTTTTCCCACATCAACAAAGTTTATTAGATATTAAACTACTTTGTTCCAGGAAACGTCTATCAGTGCTAGTCTGATGTTTGTGCAGGAGTCTGTCTGTCGTTTTTATCTCACGTGCATAATCTCTTCTCTCATGGTCTTGTTTTTCCTGAGTCTTCCCCTAGAGGGTCTGATCAGCAACACTGGTCCACATGGAGCTGGCGAAGGGCAGCCAGACCCGTCCACAACACTAACCAACAGATACCTAGTTACCTAGCTAGCCTAGCTAGCCTAGCTGCCCTTCCAACTACATGAATGACAGAAAAGGAAGTCAGTGCTTTATAGTTTTTGGTTCTAGTTTGACCTGAGTTGCATCTTTACCATTCAAGTTTGCCAGTTCGCTCCAAAAGAAACCCCAACTGATTCTTTGGCTCCGCCCACTGAGATCTAATTTAACCAATGAGATGTCTGCCTCCAGAGCTGCTCTGACTGTAAACAGTTTGGAGAACTGAACCTCAATCTGCTCTCATGGTCTGGTAGTGCCCAACCCTCCCAGGCCTCGCTGTGTTCGGTGTGTAGATATTTGAAGCTGGATCTGAAGGAACTCGGAGGCGAGCCCGGCCTGCCAAACAGGATGGATTTGACATTTAGGAGGTGATAATTGTTCCAACACCTCACAGGATTAAAAGATTGGTGGTTGTGAAGCCAGGCGTCCAGCAGGGAGAGAAAAACACCGGTTATAATCCTGCTGCAGGACTGGTGAGCTGGAGGCCTATGTGATTTACAGCTTTAAACCCAGTGAGACTGTCAGACTGTTTACCTGTGGACTGTAGTGTAGTACTGTAGGCTAGACAACAATACTCTCATCTTCATTTCACTGAGTAACTCCTCGGTCTGGTGTCCTCCAGGTTAACACGCTGAAACGAGGCTGCCAAGCTGATTGCATCCTGGGGCCAATTTGTCTTTTTTCTTTTTAGAGGAACTTCAGATAAAATTCACTCCAAGTAAACAAAGCTGAGAATGTAAACCGCCAGAGCAGTGTGTTTGTTCACAACACAGAACAAATATGTGTTGTGCCAAGAACCGTTTCCACTGTTTATGTTACATTACAGACATTTAGCAGACGCTTTTATCCAAAGCAACTTACAAAAAAGGTACTTGACACTATGTGGGAATCGAACCCACGACCCTGAGAGCCTCCTGCTCTACCGACTGAGCTGTCCGGTTCAACTGAGTCTACCAGGTGGAACACCAACAGGAAAAACATGAAACAACTGGATGTTCAAAAGCATGATCAATTATTACACGGAGAAGATTTGAAACCTGGAAGATGAAAGAACACGATGCTGTTAAAACCTTCTAGTCAAGATGCACGACGACAGTGTTGTTTTGGTTCCTTTATTGAGGATGTTGGGGAACGGATGGTTCACAACTGAATCTCACAGAATATTCAACAAGCACGTCCAGACAGCGGCCGAGTCTCAAAACTATTTCCTGGATTCCTCGCTTCCTTCCCTGCCTCCTCCCTGGATCTCCACCAGGGGAGGAGGTGAGCGAGCTCGTCTGGAGGAAACTGTCTCAGATGTATAAAGATGGAGGCCTCCTGAGGTGGGCTGTGATTTAATAAATACTCTACAGCAGTGGGAGGGGCTTCAACCGGGACAAGCAATGACATCACACCTGGAGGCCGCCATCTTTATGTACCTGGTGGAGGAAGTGAAGGGAACATGAGCCAAAGCCCAGCAGCATCATCTCCTGCTGGTCCAGGTACAAAACACCAATGAGAGGAAACCTTGAGTTTAGGTTTCCCACCATGCATTTCTACAACGACACAATGAGCGCTGAAGGTCAGACAGGAAACCTTCAAGGAAAAACATGACCGCTGACAGCTTTACTCTCTTACATCATGGTTGAGGGTGACATCTGCTGTGACCTCTGACCTCTTTACTACTGCTTGTAAGCGCGTGTTGAGTGTTGAGTGTTGAGCTTCTGGTCCTGGGAGGAACGTCTGCTCTTCTATCAACACAGTTACGTTTTCTGCGTCGCCATGTTTTCTCCCCGGTTGGCTCAAAGCAACAATGTTCCTCCTACTTCTTCCTGGTGTACTTCCTGTTTTATTTGAGCTGTGAAAGCCCCGCCCACTCCTCCCTCCCTCCAGCATTGGCTCAACTGCCGTCGCAATCCTTGCTTCTCATTGGCCCTCCCACACCACTGGGAGTGCTCATTGGCTGGTCTGAGAGTCACGTCAAGGTTTGCCATATTACTCTTTATTTCTCTATTATAAAGATTTATTATTATTGATGTTTCGCCTCGACAGTCTCAGATATACTTGATTTCTTGCAGAAAAATAGAAAATTAAAAAAAACAAACTCTGAAACTCATGGTGGAAGGACAGTGTAGTGCTGATCCCAGTCCAGATCCTGTGGGTCGGAGAGCCAGACCAGAGCTGGAGTTGCGATAGCAGCGCTGGTCTCAGATCGCCTCCAACCACCAACAGTCTGACAGATCCTGTTTAAACCAATCAGCAGTTTACTATGCATCAGGTAACAACGAGATGACCAATGAGCGACAACGAGGGCTGCCCCGCCTCCAAGAACCCAAAGTGCCTCTCTCATTGGTGCAGAGGCTAGCCAATGTCCTCGCTCCGTTCCAGCACCGCAGACCCGCCCACCGAGACACGATTGGTTAGTGACAGCGGAGACCGTTGGACGGTGGGTCTCCCCCTCTCTTGGCCCCTCCCCTCCCCAATGCCAAACCGCTCACCCATTGGCCAGTGAGGGTGGAGGGCTAGGCTGCGATTGGTGGATGTGTGAGAGGGGGCGGGGCTCACTGCTGTTTGGAGCGCCAGAACCGCGACGCGATGGAGCCCAGAGAGAGTCCCTGTTTCTTTTGCTGGGAAAGCTCAGTCAGACGCTGCTCCTCCTCCTACAGACAGACAGACAGACAGACAGACAGGTAAATAAAGACATGTAGGCAGAGAGACAGGCCAAATCAATTTGACTTCATGTGGTCAATAAAAAGATCCCAGTCTCAGTTCTGAGTCGGGTCACATGACATCAGGGGTGCGTTGGATTTCTCTTCCTACCGCCGCTAGCTGAGCCTGTCTGCGTTTGAAGGTCTCTATCGGGTCCTCCTCCAGGGCGTAGTTCTCCAAAACCGAACGCACATCGTCTACGCCGCTCAGAGCAATGGCTGATGGGGAGGGGAGACAGGAGGGAGGAGGAAGGGAGGAGAGAGGAAATTATGTGAGGGAGAGGGAGGAGAGAGGAAAAGGAGACAGTGAGTAGAGATGAGGAGAGAAGGTGAGACATGCAGGGCATCAACTCGTTTTCTACTGAATAGTGTTGAGGATGAACACACACACACACACACACACACACACACACACACACACACACACTTACTCTTGAGGAAGTGGGCGAGGTCGTACAGCGTGCGGTCCTCTGAGTTCCCGTCCCATCTCTTCAGAGCCATCCCGTTGTACGGCTGGAGCCTGAACGCCTCACGCTTACAGTCCACCACTATCACCTTACTGGTGTCTCTGTTCAGACAGGACACGTCCTGCAGACAGGCAGAGAGACAGACAGGCAGAGAGACAGACAGGCAGAGAGACAGACAGGCAGGTAGAGAGACAAATAGACAGGTAGAGAGACAGACAGGTAGAGAGACAACAGACAGGTAGAGAGACAGACAGGCAGAGAGACAAACAGACAGGTAGAGAGACAACGGACAGGTAGAGAGACAACGGACAGGTAGAGAGACAGACAGGCAGAGACAAACAGACAGGTAGAGAGACAAACGGACAGGTAGAGAGACAGACAGGCAGAGAGACAGACAGAAAAAGAGATGGTTCTTTGGTTAGGTTAGTGGTTCTATATGGAACCGTAATGGTTTGTTGAAAGGCATTCTGGGAAACGTAGGAAATCACCAACTGTAGTAGTACAAGTCGACGAGGCAGGTTGAGGGAAAGTGGATCCACTTGATCACTAAATAATGAATTGAACATCACAGACTGATCAGATCTGACAGGAAGAGGACCTGAGGGAGGCCGGCCCCTTTAAATCAGGGTTGTTACAGAAAGACAGATTTAAAACCAAAACACCTCAACAACTCTTCACATGTATTAGAGGATCTATGTGACTCTTAAAACACACACACACACACACTCCACCTCCCCACACACACACTCAACACCCCCCTCACACACACACTTTCCCTAGCCGCCCCAGCTGGTGTGTGTGTGTGGGGAGGTGGAGTGTGTGACAGATGGAGAGGGACGCTGCTCGTTGGGCTCATCTGGCCCCCAACACACACACACACACACACACACACACACACACACACACACACACACACACACACACACACACACACACACACACACACACACACACACACACACACACACACACACACACACACACACACACACACACAGTTTTGACCAATAGAAACGGGTCGACAGTTTTCCATCATTCTACTTTTCTTCAAGTCTGACCAGGAAATGAGTCACTGACGCTTCCTGACTCCTTCAGGTCCTCATCCCTCAGTTTAAAAGGCAATTGATAAAGATCACAAACAGACCATAATATATCAGTGGGGGTTGATAGGGTTACTGATCAATACCAATGACTCATCGATTACTTGGCCAGCTGAGATTTCTGTTCTATATGGATGAGAAGCTGGGCGACTACCCGGATAAATAAAGGTTTAAAAACAAATAAAAACATGTTGCATCATCACCATTAGAGCTGGTTTGGTATTTGACAGGTTTAAGACTGAAGCTGAAACCGATCAGCAAGTAATCAATACTATTAGAAGTTCATGTTGTATTGTAGAAGTCAAGTGGTAAAAAGTGGTTGATTTATAGTGAGGTTGACCAGCCACTGAGGACTGGCCTGCTAGCACTATAACGACAGCTGACAGTCACGCTAGGGGTCAGAGGTCACCGCCAGTGAGCGTTAATGAACTAGATTAGATTAATTATTAACACTTTAACTGTCTGGCCTCACTCAGGTCCTATTGACTAGACGAGCTGTTTGAAGTGGTTTCTAAACGACAGACTATTAAAGAAGACTTTGGCTGATCCTCTGTCAGCTAGGTGTCACCCTTCACGTTATTGATTAATGTGAAACGCCAGTGGGTCAATTATTACACAAAATGTCATCAGGACAATTGCCAATTAGTAGAACCCTACGTAGCATCAATAACTCTCCCTTAGCATGTGTAGTATCAATAACTCTCCCTTAGCATACGTAGCATCAATAACTCTCCCTTAGCATATGTAGTATCAATAACTCTCCCTTAGCATGTGTAGTATCAATAACTCTCCCTTAGCATACGTAGCATCAATAACTCTCCCTTAGCATATGTAGTATCAATAACTCTCCCTTAGCATGTGTAGTATCAATAACTCTCCCTTAGCATACATAGCATCAATAACTCTCCCTTAGCATACGTAGCATCAATAACTCTCCCTTAGCATATGTAGCATGGTAGCATCAATAACTCTCCCTTAGCATACGTAGCATCAATAGCATATATAGCATCAATAACTCTCCCTTAGCATACGTAGCATCAATAACTCTCCCTTAGCATATGTAGCATCAATAACTCCCTTAGCATATGTAGCATCAATAACTCTCCCTTAGCATACGTAGCATCAATAGCATACGTAGCATCAATAACTCTCCCTTAGCATACGTAGCATCAATAGCATACGTAGCATCAATAACTCTCCCTTAGCATACGTAGCATCAATAGCATACGTAGCATCAATAACTCCCTTAGCATACGTAGCATCAATAGCATACGTAGCATCAATAACTCCCTTAGCATACGTAGCATCAATAGCATACGTAGCATCAATAACTCCCTTAGCATACGTAGCATCAATAGCATACGTAGCATCAATAACTCCCTTAGCATACGTAGCATCAATAGCATATGTAGCATCAATAACTCCCTTAGCATACGTAGCATCAATAGCATATGTAGCATCAATAACTCTCCCTTAGCATACGTAGCATCAATAGCATATGTAGCATCAATAACTCCCTTAGCATACGTAGCATCAATAGCATATGTAGCATCAATAACTCTCCCTTAGCATACGTAGCATCAATAGCATATGTAGCATCAATAACTCCCTTAGCATACGTAGCATCAATAGCATATGTAGCATCAATAACTCTCCCTTAGCATACGTAGCATCAATAGCATATGTAGCATCAATAACTCCCTTAGCATACGTAGCATCAATAGCATATGTAGCATCAATAACTCTCCCTTAGCATACGTAGCATCAATAGCATATGTAGCATCAATAACTCTCCCTTAGCATATGCCCGTTCATATCTGGCGTTACGGAGACGGGATAACGAGTTCTTCTGGGAAGTAGGTTAACCTCCTTAAAGCCTCCAGACCGTTCTTCAACACAAGATGACAGTTGGAGGGAGGAAGAGGAGGAGGGGGGAGGGGTAAAAAGGGAGGGTAGGAGAGAGTGAACGGAAAGAGGGGGAAGGAGACAGAAGGAGAACCAGGGAGACAGATGGAGAAGGAAGGAGGAGAGAAGGAGACAGAGGGAGAAGGAAGGAGAAGGAGGAAGGATAGGCGAGAGAAGGAGGAGGGAGGAAGGCAAGGGGAGAGAAGGAAAGGAGGTCAAAAAGGAGGCAAAGTAAGGGGAAGAAGAGAGAGAGGCATGAGGTTAATGAGGCCCGAGAAGGAGATGGAGGAGGGAGGAAGGGAGGAGGAAGGGAGGAGGAAGGGGGAGAAATCAATGACAGCAGAAGGCAGCTATGGAAAGCTGACACAGGGGGTAACGCAGCATTGTGGCGCCTCGCTCAGGCCGTGTGTGTGTGTGTGTGTGTGTGTGTGTGTGTGTGTGTGTGTGTGTGTGTGTGTGTTGTAGCTGAACAACCCTGAAGCAGGAAACCGGGTTGAACCAGATCCTGCTGACTGAACAGCAACAGGTTCTGGGTCTGTTACGGAGCTAGAAACCACAACTCAAGACCCAGTTGAAGGTCTCTGTCAGGGTTGAGGGTTCGATTCCCACCGGAGCCAGACCAAAGAGGTAGGTTCTCTCTCTCTACAGGCTGGAGGTGAAGCCGTCTGATGCTCCTCAGCAGGAGGTCTGAAGCATCATCACCACCGAGCTACAGGCTGGTGTCTACTCGGCTTTACCGACTAGCCGACGTCACGTGGCCTTCTGGGAAAAAATGCATTATCTTGACTTTTTCCTCTTGACCTGCTGCTACTCTGATGCTCCCAGAACCAACCTGGTCCAGACTGACGCGTCGCGGCGGTTTGACCCCACATGGGGCCAATGGAGACCCATGATGCGTTTGAGTGCATCTATGCTGCAGCTACACATTTTTACAGCTTCGGTTTTGACTTTCATAATGTTACGGTGTTTTAAAGAGTAACACGGCTAGCTAGCAAGCGCTAATTAGCTAGCATTCATAAAAAATAAACAGAAAATTGAATTCAATGAACGATGGATCAACCGTTGGTAGTATTTGAGACGTTTATTCCGGTCGTCTTTCAAATAAAGGTTGGACAGACAACACAGACGTACCTTGACGTGGTGTCCTTCCATGTAGTGTGTTGCATCTCTGAAGAGACGATACATGACGAAACCCTGGGGATCGATGCTGTCAATCAGAGGATACGCCGTCTGGACACACGCACGCACACACGCGCGCGCGCACACACACACACACACACACGCGCACACACACACACACACAGTTATCACCTAGAACCACGGTCCTGGGTAGTTCTCTCCAGTCAAGAACATTTAAAGTTGAATTGTGAAGATCATCCAGCTTTTGCATCAAATGAACTAAAGTAGTGCCGAATAAAAACAACCCAGCAGATCGGTACATACAACTCAGGAACATGTTGCTACCTGAAACAGGGCTGGGCGATTATCGTGTTTATAATCGTAATCGCGATTTAATGATGTAATCGTGGCAAATTTTGATTGTTATTTATGCGACAAGAATGAGGAACGTCTAGAAGCGCCAGTTAGCAAAGCAACCAGTGTGTGTGTGTGTGTGTGTGTGTGTGTGTGTGTGTGTGTGTGTGTGTGCGCGCATCAGACGTAACATCACTTTCCCTGAATGAACGGGCCAAATACTTTCCCCAATACTGCGTTCATGAACTGTCCCCTTAAAAAATACTACGTGGTATTCAGTCACGTCCCTCGGTGTTCAGACCGGTTTGGACCGGTCGTTTTTGGCGAGCCGCGAGCGACTGTGTCAAGCCGGGACAGGAAGTCAGACACAGGAACGGCATAGAGCATCTGGTCAATTTCAAAATAAAACAAAACAAATAAAAATTGTTCATTAATCGTGGTAAAGGTTTGAAATAATCACAATATTGATTTTTAGTCATATCGCCCCCCCCTAACCTGAAAGCATCCTTCAGTATCGAGTATCAACATTATTCAGTCCTCCATTGTAAAGTCTCTATCAGATAGATGTGTTGTGGGTGTTTTGACAGCATCGGCCTGGAGGTCAACTGAGGAGACGTGACAGTAACCTGAAGACAGTTAACCATCTCTGCACCAGAGGGCAAATCACACCCAAGACAACTCCTGCACTAAGTGTGTGTTTGTGTGTGTGTCAACTGTCAACACACACCACACTGCCCTGCAGCAGCTCGTTTCAACACTTCAACATGAAAGACTCCGTTGTGACATCACAAGGAGCTCAACGACGGAGCCGCTACAAAGTTACCAAGTTACCAGCGTGATACGTTTCTCAATACATGGTGAAGCACCGATCAATCAACAGGTCGATTCCCATCACATTGCAGGCCTGCGGTTGATTTGGAGTTTAAAGAAAGAAATTGAACAATTACAAACCACGAAGCGTCTGATCAATCAAGTCGAGGCTTTTTGTCCGCCACATTTTATTTCTCTTGTGATTTTATTTAGGACTCTAGTTTGTGTTTTGTTTCATGCTGCCTTCTTGTCCAGTTGAGACGTCAGCAGGTTAAATAAAGGTGTTTCTACTCCTGATAGCAGCTGGAGGGTTTTACTTCTGTCAGCAGCCTGGAGCCATGAGACTACTCAGATCAGTGTATAAATACTGCTGAAAGAGAAACCATAACTGGCATGTCCAGGTAGCTGCACGGTCGAAGGTGTTTACCACATGACCTTCATCACACCATCCTCCTCTTCATCACCCCACCCTTCCTGTCTCTCTACTGGGAACGACCCAACAGAGGCAGGAAGACAAAACAACATGCTACAGACTAACAGAGCTTTAATACTGATGACAGCAGACTGACCATCATCATCGTCATCATCATCATCATCAACACTGATCAGAGCAGAATCAACATGACAATGAAACCTCCAATGGATTATTTGGTGCTAAACAGAACTAAATGGCCGCGCGTGTGTGTGTGTGTGTGTGTGTGTGTGTGTGTGTGTGTGTGTGTGTGTGTGTGTGTGTGTGTGTGCGTGTGTGTGCGTGTCCTCACCATTCCGGTCTCGGTGGTGAAGATGACGATCTCGTAGTGCGGCGTCAGCTGCTGGAACAGGTAGTCGATGCCGGGACGCTTCTTGAACCGCCAGCCGGTCGACAACTGGACAGACAGACGACCCGTTAGAACCACGTCACAACAACGGGTTCATTTAGGGTTCATCTTAAACTACACAACCAGATATCGTAGATGGAAAAAACTGTCTGTCTGTCTACCTGTCTACCTGTCTGTCTGACCCTAGTAGTAGACAGATGTTTAGTTATGGTGTAACAGCAGCAGGGTTCCTACAGCTTCACCTGCCGCCCACCCACGTCTAGACAGCCCTCAGGTTGTGATTTGTTTACCTGATATTCATTAGTGTGTGTGTGTGTGTGTGTGTGTGTGTGTGTGTGTGTGTGTGTGTGTGTGTGTGTGTGTTCACTTTCAGCTCAGCAGGTCCGTCTTTTCTTTTTAACTTCTATTTGTACATCTCGTCTCCCTCCATGACCTTTCCATGACCTTTCATTAACTAACCCTAGAACTCCTTCCTGGTTTGTTAATGTTGTTTTGTCCCGCTGGTCTGGTCCTGGTCTGGTCCTGGTCTGGGGTCAGTTTTACTACCTCCAGACCGGTCAGAGCACCGCCCTGGCTCCTCTGCAGCAGCAGCTATAATAAACCTACTGAGTCCTGTTGTGAAACATGAACCCAGCTGTGACCGTTAAAACACCAGAAGAAGAAGAAGAAGTTACTGATGTTTGTCTTTGTAGCTGAAAACAAGAGAGGGGTGTGTTTAGATATCAGGGGTGTGTGTGTGTGTGTGTGTGTGTGTGTGGGTGGGTTATAAAGACCATCTAACTGTCTGCTTCTCGTTTTGCGAGGTGGCAGGTGTCGAGTTACGGCTGCTACACACCTGTCCAGGTAAGTGGAGGGTGTGTGTGTGTGTGTGTGTGTGTGTGTGTGTGTGTGTGGAGGGTCTCAACAGCAGTCGACAGGTGGTGACACACCTCTGACACACAAACTCACCATTATCTATTTCCTCCACCTGTCCCATATAACTAGATGAGCCCTCTTCACCTCCTCAGCTCCTCCCTCTCTCCTATCTATCCTTCCTCTCTTCCTTCTATCCTTCTCTCTCCTTTTCCCATCAGATCTATATTCCCTCCATCCAGACAGGATTACAGTTTAGTAGAGATAACCAATAAGAGGAGAGGAAAAAAAAGAGGTGAGATAAGAGGAAGGAGAGGAAGGAAAAGAGGAGAGGAACGAAGAGATGAGGAGAGGAAAGGAGGAGGGGGAGGAAGCAGGAGAGCTGAGGGATGGAGGAGAGGAAGGGAACAGGGAAGGAGAGGAGAGGAAAAAAGAGAAAAGGAGGAGAGGAAGGAAGGGAAGAGGAAAGGAAAGAAGAGGAGAGGAGAGAGGAATGGAAAGGATGAGGTAAGAGGAAGGAAGAGATGGAGAGGAGAGGAAAGGAGGAGGGAGAGGAAGCAGGAGAGCTGAGGGATGGAGGAGAGGAAGGGAACAGGTAAGGGAAGGAGAGGAGAGGAAGGAAGCAGAGGAAAGGAGAGAAGGAGTCCACCTACCGACCACTCGGGGTGCAGCAGCACGTCGGTGAGCTCCAGCACCAGGGTGTAGGGCGGCTGGTAGTACGGCTCCTTCAGCGGGTCGGGCAGCAGCTTGGGGCTCGTCGGCTCGATGATCATCTGACGCACGGAGATGACATCATCAACAACAGACCACCACACACAGGGACAACATGACAGGAGGACATGGAGGAGGAGGAGCCAAGACCCACCTGTCTGTAGTCCTTGAAGTACTTGAAGGTTCTCCTCAGCTGCTGGAGGACCGGAGCGTCTGGGAGGAACAACACAACACATCTTACACAGAGACTCCATCTTTGTCCCTCAGCATCACCGTGGCGTTCACCTGTCAATCAACTTCCAGGTTTCAACGAACCCAAACTCTTCCAAGACTGAGGACAAGCGGAGGTGGTGAGGTCCCAGACAGACGGACAGCTGTAGTCCTAATCGGTCATAAAAACTACAACTCCCTAAGGACACCGGCGTCATCACAATCATCTGACAGCATCTCAGCAGATCAATAACCCTGTCTGGACCTGGACAGACCGGAGGACACGCTGGAAGGGCTTCATATTGTACGGACACAAACATCCAGACACCCTTGAGGGAACGATGGGTGAAGACCAAACCCTGAAGCTGTTTGGTGAGAAACATCTGGAGGACGGAGACGTTTCCCCGGACCAGATATCGGCGTGACGTGTCGGTCTGGCGGCAGAACCGATGGACTGATGACTTCCCCTGTAGGAGATGTTCCCCCTCAGGGAACCCAAGCCAAGCTAGGCGACACCTCCACCCTGACAGGAGCCAAGCCAAGCTGAGAAACACCCATCTGTTGGGTCGCCGTGGCGACAAGCGGCGTCCGACCGGCGTCATCAGCGTTTCTGATCGGAGCAGCCGCCACCGCCGCCCCTCCAAACCACCGGCGAGCCGCAGAGGAATGACCGGAGACGGGCTAGCTAGCCGAGTCGCGCTAATAAAGTCTCCAGCTGTCTGCGGGCTCATGACTAATAACAATAAAGACTTCGTTTCCCATGGGGCCGCGGGCTCATTACTGCAGATAGGAGCACAATAGCAACACACACGTGTCTAACTCTCCCTCTCTACACACACACGTGCGCACAAACACACAGGTCCCAGGGGACTCAATCCCCCAGAGTTCATAGCAGCGTGCTGAAGCAGGAAGCAGAAGCCATCTGCCACAGTCCTGCTGTGATGACGCGCTGTGTATGCATGTGTGTGTGTGTGTGTGTGTGTGAAACACTTTTATAGGAGAGTTTGCGAAAGTAGAATAAGTATTTTTTTATAGAAATGTAGTAAATATGAAAAGTATTTTAACAGAAGATTGATATGTAGTCATATATGAAACATGCAACATCTCTATAAACCCAACAGCCCTGAAGCAGCTAAACACAGGGGTGTTCCCCGCAGGAGCAATGACACACACACACACACACACACACACACACACACACACACACACACACACACACACACACACACACACACACACACACACACACACACACACACACACACACACACACACACACACACACACACACACACACACACACACACACACACACACACACACACACACACACAGTGGGAGTGTAAGCGGGACTGTTGACAAACCTCTCCCCAGGGACCGAGACCCACGCCAAACACACCCCATAGAAAGCGATTGTGTGTGTGTGTGTGTGTGTGTGTGTGTGGTATGCCTGTATCCCTGTGTATGTCTATGTCAGCCTGGTCAGTGTGTCTGCCTCCTGTGATGTTGATGTGTGTGTGGGATAGATTAAGGCTTTTATCATGTTAATACGCCGTGTGTGTGTGTGTGTGTGTGTGTGTGTGTGTGTGTGTGTGGTATCATGGCTGAAATCAGCGATGGGTGGATGAACAGAGGATGACAGGAAGAGGATGGAGAGGAGGAGGAATATCACGTCAGCGTCGGGTCGACTGGCTGGTGAACCCAAACATCCACTAGCCACTTCACCGTCTTACTAGCCAACTGTGTTTTTAGAGTACTGGACCTCTTCCCAGACTCTCCCAACCTTTTTGTGCCGAACTACAGCTTAACTGTTAAGGATGAAGGGATGGAGGGAGGAAAATATAGAGAGATGGGAAAGACAAGAAAGAGGGAGTTGGTAAGGAATGGAGTGATAGAGAGGAGGAGGAAGAAAAGGAGTGATGCAAGAAGAGGAGAGAAGGTTTACTAAATAAGGAAAAGGAGGGAGAAAATAGAGGGATAAAGGGAGAGAAAGAGATGGAGAGAAATGGAAGAGAAGGGGAGGGAGAGAAGGAAGAAAGAGGAGGGATGAAGGGAGACAGAAAAGAAGGGATTAACAGAAGGATAAAGGGAAAGAAGGATGGAGATCGATAGCGGGGCCTCTGTCCCTAACGAGAGAGAGAGAGAGAGAGAGAGAGAGAGAGAGAGAGAGAGAGAGAGAGAGAGAGAGAGAGAGAGAGAGAGAGAGAGAGAGAGAGAGAGAGAGAGAGAGAGAGAGAGAGAGAGAGAGACACACACACACTCTTGGTCTCTTTAATGTGACAGCAGGAGCATTGATAGACCTCAGGGGAGCTGCTGTGTGTGTGTGTGTGTGTGTGTGTGTGTGTGTGTGTGTGTGTGTGTGTGTGTATGTGTGTGTGTGTGTGTGTGTGTGTGTGGTCACATATCCTCGTTGCTATAGCACCCGACGCTCCTCCGCATCAAGCTGCTGTCACTCACACACGAATGCCGCCACTTGGCATGTAAACACACCACACCAGTCCCCTAAGACCCTCCCTCCCTCCCTCCATCCATCCTCCCTCCATCATTCATCCATCCATCCCTCCCTCTCTCCCTCCATCCTCCCACCATCCATCCTCCCTCCCTCTCTCTCTCTCTCCCTCCCTCCATCCTCCCTCCCTCTCTCCATCCATCCTCCCTCCATCATTCATCCCTCCCTCCCTCCATCCGCTTGCCTTCTGCCACTCCCAGAAGAAGAGGAGGAAGAATAAGCCAATCAAACATCACCCCTCTTTCCGACCCTCTCCCCGTCTCACCCTGCGTTCACACCGAGCCATTTGGTTGGTCCCTCTACTCTGACAGATTGTGGGCGGGGCCAGAGGCTCTACGTCGTCGTCTGCAGCTACAAGAAAATCATCTATGGGCACAATGGCGTCCATGCTCCCTGAGGGATTATGAACTTTTACCCCGGCCCCTAAGCTCATCAGTGACGTTTGGCTCCGGTCCCTGAGGTCCCTGAGGTCATGACGGGCCCTCATCACACCGAGGAGGGGCTGATGGGATACGAAGGAGGCCAGCTAGGTGTTTGGACTAGATGGCTGAACCCCATCTCACATGGGACTAGTATCAGGACTAGATTTGACAGCTCCACACTGAAGATGCGTTCAAAACCTTCTGTAGATTCCACCGCTGCCTCGTTTTTCATGACAGGAAGACGAAATATGGCGGCAAAACCAAAATACAGATGAAATTACTGAATTCGATTTGCACAGGATTAGTACCGTCAGTCTGACCACGATACTCAAGGTAGTTTGGGGAGTTTTATTTTTCATGAAATTATAAAAACACTGCCAGACTCCCTGGACCCCCCGAGGCAATACTCCCATGATGTCCCCCAGGGGATCATTAAAGTATCCATCCATCCATCCATCCATCCATCCATCATACGTATAGATCTTAACTTACCAACAACAGTAACAGGTTGACATGTAATGTGATCTAACCCACCAACTAGATGTTTCAGTGGTTGGTAATCTGTAGGTTACCACCAGCTGACCAGATACTACGTTGACCAGCAGCTCAGGATGAGTCTCCATGTGTTTCCATTATGTTTCCATTGTGCAATAGAGTTTAAAAAAAAATAGAGTTTTTATGTGTTTGTCAGAGAAAAGGACCGGGCCAAAAATAACCTTCCAATCAGTGAAAGAACATGACTAGTATGAACCCACCGGTGGTAATGGTTACCGTGCAGCCGGCCAGACGCCACAACAGCCTGACCGTCTGAGTCATGAAGGATGCAGCACATGTGTTGGAGAAGCTTCTCTTGCCTGCGTTTAATGGCTTCTGGTCATCTATAGATACGTGAAGTAACATATATTGCAAGCACACTATCAGTATTTGTATGACTGAATGACTTTGTAAAGCGTGTGATGTCACCTGACGGACCAGCATGCATCGCTCCACGCCCACCGCAAAGACAGACACACAATTCAAAACATACGTGTGGATGGTTACGACTCGTCTGCTAGATCCTGACTTCAGACACGATGATGAGGAAGAGGACAGCTGCATGTTTCAGAGAAACACAACAACCAAAAGAAATCTGACTTGGGTCCCCTTCAGGAACTCTGGAGGTCTGATGGTCTGGAGGTCTGATGGTCTGATGGTCTGATGTTCTGATGGTCTGATGGTCTGATGGTCTGATGGTCTGATGGTCTGATGGTCTGATGGTCTGGAGGTCTGATGGTCTGATGGTCTGATGGTCTGATGTTCTGATGGTCTGGAGGTCTGATGTTCTGATGTTCTGATGTTCTGGAGGTCTGATGTTCTGATGGTCTGGAGGTCTGATGTTCTGATGTTCTGATGGTCTGATGGTCTGGAGGTCTGATGTTCTGATGTTCTGATGTTCTGATGTTCTGATGGTCTGATGTTCTGGAGGTCTGATGTTCTGATGGTCTGGAGGTCTGATGTTCCACCAACCAACCAATAGACCATCAGTAGGGTTTTATTGATCTTTAATGTCGACCCTTTCCAGCACTAAAAACCCCAAAATGCTCCCGGGGGGGATTTCATGGATGGACGGATGATGGATGAACAGAAGGAGGGATGGATGGACAGAGTGGGCCTGGGGGAGGTGGAGGTATTGACGAAGTGATTTGAGGTATCAGCAGGCGATCAGGACTCGTTCAACTGGAGTCCCATCACAGCAGATCTATTGGACGCCACACACACACACACACACACACACACAGAGGCAGGATGGATGAACGCCCCCTCATGATGTTCCAGGAGACCCGTCCAGGGGAGCCACAGGTCGGGTCTCTCAGCGCCCCTGCTAGGCTGTCGCAACAATGAAGCTTCAACTAAAACTTCACCGATCAATATCTGAAGTCATCTCATCTGCTCCACACAAACACCACTCTCCTGGTGTTCAGCTGCTGGGAGGATGACGGGGTTGCTCCTCATTTCACCAGCAACCCAACTAGTTTGAACCAAGTGATTCCCTACCTGACCACGGCCCACACCTTGTTAAACCAAACCCTTCAGGTGGAGATCCACATAGGATACCGGTTCTGTCCATCCGGTGAAACCAGAAGGATTTGATGAGCTCCTAATAAACAACACATGGTTGTACAGGAACACGACAGGAATCTGATTCTGAGGTGTTGCTGTAGAAGTCATCAGTCGGACTAGAAACCACGATCACAGTAATCACCAATAATTAAACTGTATCGATGACATCACGCTCTCCTGTGTTTCTACATCTGTGTTGTTGTAAATCTGTTATTCCAGACAAACAGGAAGCCACAAACACTAATGTTTATCACTCACCAGAGTCGAACTCATCTGGAATCTGTTGGAAAGAAAAGGAGAGAAATAGATTACGATCTGTAAACACAACAGCTGGGTGACAATCAATCAAAATCAATCAATCAATTAATCAATGCCTCGTGTTGATGGTAAACGAGTCAGCGCCGCGGCCGGTTCTTGCAGACGACCGTCGCTTGTGTTTGTGGTGACGACAAATGCTGCAGATCAATCGTTGCTGCTGACAGTAACAACTCAACATATTGATTGACAGCATGAAGCGTCAGAGGGGCGGGGCTGAGGGAGGAGGAGACCGTGTTACACCCCGGCTGTGTTTCTACTGCTTTGGACAGTTTTCATATTTCTGTCCTGAATGTCCTACGGTGGCCCGAGAGGGACAGTCGTCTCAGCAGCATAAAGGAAGAAGCCTAATTTTTTTGTTTGTTTTTTTAAGGCCATTTTTGCCTTGATGTGATTTTTAAGCTGTTTTGGGGGCAATTTTATTTAACTATGAAATAATAGATGTACACTGACACATAAACACTGAGATCTGTAACACTCAGAGGTATTTTCTACTGCTGCAGACTGCGTACTTGCTTGTTTTCTCAACACAGAAACGCAAATCTTTTCTCCCCCGAGTCTCCTACGGTGGCCCACAGGGGACAGCAGGCACATTCAGACATTTTTTGCCTGAGTTGACGAAAAGCAATGTCTCTCTTTCTGACCAACAGCACTGAGCATGTTCAGGCCGATACAACAGCAGCTCCTTACCAAGCCGCCCACAGACAGCACAGAAGAGTTAGGGTGCACACTGTGAATTGATTATTGATGATCCCTCTCATCATGACCAATGCTTCATGTTCTCTTATATATTCTTTTGATGTGGTACTGGGTTTAGAACATGGAGAGACAACAGTCAGAACAGTCTCTACCTGGGATCATTTCTGGTCAATTATAGTGAAATTAATTCTTCATTGCCCTGGGGACTCCCTGGAATCCCCTCAAGGACCCCTGGGAGTCCCTGGGAGCGACTGGGCCAAAGGTCGGCTCAAAATCAGGCTGAGAAGAATGGGTGTATGGCGCCCCCTGGTGGCCAGAAGACGTAGCTGCACCTGGACTTGCTCAGTCGACTGAACCCTGAATCCTTCATCGCTCTCTCACTCCCAGAGAACCTTGTTCAGCATGGTAGGTCTAATGAACCAACTATAACCTAGAACCTCCGTCCTTTCAGAGCAATGAGCCCAGCACGCCTAGCCTGATACTGTAAACCTGAGGGTGTGGCCTAACGGTGATAGGAGCACTAATGTGTTTTAATGGTGGGATCAGACCGTACATGTACTGACTTTGGGCTGAACAGATCAAGAACTCCTAATGTAAACAAGTGAGGATGTATCTTTGCAAGTAGCCTTTTAAAGCTACTAGTATAGAGCAGTGGTTTCAGGGACCTCCAGGGGTCCCCAGCAAAACGAAGAAAAGTTAAGTCACAATTATTTAATTCACTAAAAATGATCCTGATGAGACTGTATAAGAATGACTATTGTAATCATAGGTTTGTGGTCTCATAACCATCATCTTTTCATGGGTTTTCTACACTGAGGGCGACCAGGTGAATCAGGTGAAGCTGATTCCTGATTGATTTCACCTGTTAAAGACGAAGGAGAAGAGATGTGAACGAAGGTTTTAGTCTCTTAACCATCAGGGACATTGTGTGCAGAATGGGGAGCAGCTCAACAGGAGGAAGGAGTTCCTAATGATTTGTGTACAATTCAACACTAAAGCAACACTGACATAAGGGAGTCGCTGCGATGAAACCTTGTTGAGTTGAGTTGTGCTGTCAGGTGGTTGTGACCCTTCACCTCCTAACTATTGGTTGCTGGTAATTGTAAAGTGACGTCTAACATAAATCAGACAGACAGGACCAGTTTAAAACATGACAACAAATTAAGAACTGGCTAGACACGTACTGATGCCAGGGTACAACGCTACTGCCAGTGTGCAGTGTACAAATGACAAGACTAGTTCAGCCTAACTAGGTGTAACGCCTTGGACTGGCACAGAATTGACCGGCCGGCTCCAACCACGTCGGTTTCCTGCTTGGTGACCCAAACGGACCAAGTCAGGTTACCAACACTCCAGCTAGCATAGTAACCTCCCTCTCAAAACTCACTGAATAGACGCCTGGACTCATTTTGATTTCATGAATCAAGTATCTGTGAATTTTCAGAATTGTTGCTATGACTGCAAAAAAAACACTGCATTACCAAAATCATATTTCCATTGCAAGCTAGCCTCATTCTTCTTGCATCTTCTAGTTTATTTTTAATGGTATTTTAGTTTTAAAAGATGCATCGAGTGGAGAATGTCAGGAGGGAAGGGGGATAACATGTAATCTACTTTGCTGCATCATCAAACCACCAGAAGAGGTATTTGACAAAGCAGTGAAAATAACAGATGAGGAAACCAGATGCTAATCTATAGTGGTGAATAGATGTCAGTGGCAGTGAGGTTGGTGTGTTGTTGTGGTGCTAGGTGTGGAAGACACCATATAAAACCTATTGACACCTCCGTATGACTGGGGGGCTTCAGCCTGGGAACGCAGGGCAGGAATGGGTTCCCACACTGTGGGTTCCTATGGGAGCTTTTCATCCTCTCGGGAACCAACCACCAGCACCAAAAGCTAAGATTTCTCATCATGGCATGTTCATCCCAGTCAATGCTATGAACTTTTCAGTGCCGACTGTCCCTCCACACATTGTGCTGTCTTGTTCCTTGAGGGAATGTAAACAGGAAGAGTCACTGTGGTAACAGAAACAAACTGATGTTGTCTTCTATTGCTGTTAGTGGACATCAGCTACTTTCCATAGCTTATGTTCTCAGAGACAACATGTACGATGTGAAACACTGTGACGTCCACAGCACAGCCTGGCTAACCTCAGGTCTTTCTCAATACGCCTTCTTGTTTGTTCTAGTATCCTCAAAGTATGACGTAATATCCAAACGAATGATTCCAAAACAAAACCTGAGGACAGCAGACGGATAAAGAGCCCGGAGATTTACTTGCCAGCCGAAGATGCATCAGATGTTGGCTTAGCCAATCAGAATGAAAACAACGATGCATCACGTCCAAACAGCGCTGTGGTCAGTAGTACAGATAGAACCAACAGCTTTGTGTCTTAACTGATCTCACAACGTCAAGAACACGGTCCACCTCAAAGAGATTGTTGAATAAACTTAGATCGAGACAGGTTCGTTTGGATCTCGTCAAGGCACACTTACATGGGGGTCACAATTAAGAAATTATGTACTCACCCCTTTTAGCAGCTGCCTGTATTGAGATCCTGTTCGTGACGCCAGTTTGTTGAATAAACTTAGATCGAGACAGAAGTCCTTTTAAATCAATCATGAATTACATGAGCAAATTTATTAGCACACAGAAGACAATACAATACAATACAATACAATCCTATATAATACAATACTGAGCGCTCAGGAGAGATACGCATACATGGGTAAAGCATACGGATCTCTGCCATAGAAGCATCAGGGCAAAGTTTATATAGCTAAAGGAAACAATAAAGGGGATGAATATGCAAAAGCGCTATCTACTAGGGGAAGGACTAAAAGCATTGACGCATCTAGTGAGGTCACAAGGTTACATGGAGCAGATATCTGGGTACACGTGGCTTAAGGAAGTAATGGGGAGGCTTTCTGGATGGTACCGGCTCTTGGCGACTATGTTATGATCTGACCTGACCTGTGGCCTACATTACCAGGCACCTAGTCGTTCTCCCTTCATCTAGTTAGGCACATCCTGTCCTCCCAGCATATGATATGCGACTATTGACAAGACATGCACCCAGACACCTCGGCGCCTCACCCTGTGTGACTCAACATGCTAAGGCCTAAGAAAGAGCAGCATCTAAAGAAATATAGGGGATAACAAATATAGGGGATAACAGTAAACAAATCAAGATACCTAAGGTAACATACGTAAATTCTTCCACAGAGATGTTCACTGTTCTCACGTTCATGAGAGGTTTGTTCTCAACGACATCTTAGGAAGATGGTTCTCCACAAGGCATCATCTTGGCATTCCTGATTTGATAATGACCTCTCATCGACGGCTGACTTGAGGAAGACAGACCCAGTTAGGAGCCAGAGGTGTGTTATCCAACACCAGCTGCCTGTCGGCACACTCCCATCACATCCTGCTGTCACAAGTGTGCACTTTGAAGTAGGTAGGATGGAGAGGAAGAAGTCGCCTTCGTCCAAACTTCCACAAATGTCCATTTCCTGACATGTGCACCCACTGAAGGAAGAGACGACGCTGCCGGTGAGACAAGTGTGTCCTTAGAAGGGAGCACAGAGCTTGGGATGAGAAGGTGACATAAGTGTGTCCTTTCAAGGGTCCCACTGTTCCCATAGGAACACGTCTCACAACACTACCTGCAGCAATGACATGAACCCAGGTAGACGCTAGTGTTGTCATGACGACGTGAACCCAGGTAGACGCTAGGTTGTCATGACGACGTGAACCCAGGTAGACCATTCGTCAGTTTGTCTTGACTGATGAGAAGGGCTCTTAGATGTTGTAACTGCTCAAGGTCCTTCAAGGCTCAGAAAATAGTATGAGAGCCAGGGGCATGGAGGACGCAAGGCCAGGGCAGCTGGCCAAGGAATAAACCAGGAATTTGGTTTAAAAATAAAACAAGTGAATAAAACAAATTGATACTTGTTTTTTTTGCAGTTTTCTACTTTCTTATTCACTCTTATTCACACATTCAAGGTGGGATAAGTGTGCCCTAACGCTCGCCTGCTGAAAGAAGTGTGTCTTTTGAAGAATCCTTCCCAGAGCTTCACCTCTCACAACTGGCAGCACCAGGACACTGCTGTGTCCTTTGAAGAGGATTACCAAGGTGAGAGAAGTGTGTTAGTCTGCCTGTTGGCCAGACAGGATGCAGGCCAGGGCTTTATAATGTGAGAAAAGGAAGAAAAGCCCTTATTTTACAATCCAGCCTGGAGGTGAGGACATGGCCCACTTCCCGTGTGCTCACATCAAGACTCAAACATTTTTAAGATCTATAAAACTGAATTTAAGACTTTAAATGCTTCATTTAACTGCATTCAAGAGTTTTTTAAAAGGTCTTGAGTTTAGATACTGCTAGATACTGGAACCCTCTTCAAACATAGAGTCCAGGTTCAAGGCCCTGTGTACTAAAGCATCGGTCCTGCTGAAGTGTCCTTGAGGGAGACATTGAATCTCAACCAGCTCCAGACCTCTGACCTCCCTGTGGAGGTGGAGGGGGAGACAATTCCCCTACAGTCATCAATAGTGTACTACAATAAAACATATTCTGTACTGTGACCCAGATTTGAAATGCAGACTATGCCGGAGGCTTGCAAAGGTAAAAATGAACTGGCCTGAAAAACTATGAAGAGTTTTGTCTAGCAAAGCCTGAAGCAAAACCAGTTTAACAAGAACAGCACTGTCAAGGTCCTCAGGTTACTGTGACGCTCTGGATAACAGCATTAAAATGTAAATGTGATTCAAATTAGTTTTATTGTAGCATTCAAAGTCTTCACTGTGAAACAAGAGGAAGTACAATAACTACAAAGTACAATAAGCCCTCAGCAGGACCACACACTTTGAACTGCCATCCCAGCCCAACACCTCACAGACTGGGCACATGCCAGTCCTGCTCAACAAATGTGCTCTTTGAAGAAGAGAGCGAATCCCAGGATCAGAAGGTGATATAAGTGTGCCCTTTGAAGCACCCTACCTCCTCAGACTGGCACAAGCCAGATATCACAATCACATGAGAAGTGTGTCCTTTGATGGCCCACGGGACCGGCATGAGGATGTCAAGGTGAGAGAAGTGTGTCCTTTGAAGGAAGCAATTAGCTCCCGCTATGAGGAAGTGAGCAGGAGCAGAGGTTCCCGCCTCCACACCTCCAGCGCTGGGCACCTTTAGTTTACCTCGGTCTGAAGTACAGTGAACAGTTTACTTTGTTGTATTCTTGTATTTGGTTCATACTGCCCAATTACAAGCCAGCCAGGGTTCGTAAACAAAAGTCACATGGCCTCACAAGTAGCTGCTTTATTGGACAGAGTTGTGGTGAGTTTTCTCCTGGAAGAGGACTGAGACCCTCATGCCTCTCCCCGATAGTTTCTAGCTTTGTCAAAATGCATGTTAATGATGGATATCATGCTCAACAAAGGACATCAAAGTCTACTGAGGACACCATGCTCATTTCTAGGTCATTCATCTCTTCTTGCTGAAGCCTCTTGAGGAAGACTTCCCCAGGCCTACAGCTACCAGCCCAGGACGAAGCCTCTCAGCAGGAAGCCTCGGTGTGAAGTCCGGCTGCTTGGCAGAAAGGATGCAGTGTGAGAGGAGTGTGCCCTTTGAAGTGGCCGAACCTCCCAGACCAACACCTCTGAGAACAGCCCGTCTGAGAGGAGGCCTCTTTGATGGGGGGCAACGGAGAGCAGGGTTTCACAAAGGTTGGGATCGAGACCCCAGTAAGGTCCCTTGATCTGAAAATGGGGTCCAGAGAAAAAATCCTAATCAAAGTGGAAACACGCAAGTTTTTTTATTTATCTCCATTTTTGTGTCTCAGCCTCACTGTGGTGTTCCTCACTGTAGTGTTCCTCACTGTGGTGTCCCTCACTGCTCTTCCCAGAGATCACCTGTCAATCAAACAGTGTGTCCAGTACTGTGACGTCTTCCTCCTTGGATTTCCTGTTGATGGAGTTTGAGTTCCTGTAGGTGGCGCTCTTTTCTTTATCTGTTCAGCCACGGTGGCTATCGCTGCTCATGCTAACTACCCAGTTCTTCTTCTGTTGAAACGTAAAACGCATCACTTCCTGTCTCCAGAGCGTTTCTCCCAGTAAAGACCTACCTGACCCCGGGTGTTGAGAGCAGCAGATGGAGAAGCTTCAAGGTTGATCACAACAGCAAAACGGACATTTCTTTCTATGTCACACCATTACTCAGTTACAATTACTGCAGTTGCATCTGATATTTATGATAAAAATTATAGAGATTTCAGATTTCAGCCCCTTTGAGATGGGAAACATTGTTGTGGCTTCCTGTCATCCAGTAAGCATCGGTACGACGTCAAGGAGGCACAATGTTTGTGTCACAAGATCATTCAATATAAATCGTGAGGTGCTAAACTCAAGGAGAGCGAGGCGCTAGAGGCTCATGTAATTGCAAAAACTGACTCAACTGTCCTGTGACTGTTACATGTCATTATAGAGGATGTGACTACAGTACTAATGGCGATGATGTCGAGGTGGGATAACTGGGCTCTTTGAAGTCCGACTTCCCCAAACCTGAAGTCACACCTACCTGCCAAGTGTGCCCTCGACTGACCAGTTGAAGGTGAGATAAGTGTGCCCTTTCAAGTCCCTACCTTTCCCATACTCACACCTCTGAAAAGTGACCAAGGCCACGTTGCAGCGCCCCCAGAGGTCTGCTAGTACCGTTACCAAGACGGTCAAGCAACGTGACAGAAGTGTGAAGGTTTACACCACGTACGTCACACAGAGCTGTGGAGTGTGTCCTGTAAAGCACATCTTACCTGTGAAGTGAACAAAACAGCTACACATAAAAGAAACTACGACAACTGAAGTGCGCTATATTCACCAGGACGAGGCCACTGAGAGTCACAGCGACATGCCAAGTGTGCCGACGCAAAATCACCGTGTGGTTTCAGCGTCTACTCTAACATGAACGGACGTGTAAACGTGTCTTCACTGCGTAGTTACAAGCTTTTATGCCGCCGCCACCATCAACACATTGAAAGGCATAGAGGATCATTTTAATGTGTCACTGAAATGTGTGCAGGATCACACCTGGATGAACTGTGTGTGTGTGTGTGTGTGTGTGTGTGTGTGTGTGTGTGTGTGTGTGTGTGTGTGTGTGTGTGTCAATAAAACATACCTTGTTTCCTTGTTCGTCCACTGAGTTGCTACCTGAGAGGAGACAGGAAGACAGTTACCATCAGTCTTTCTGCAGTTTGGTTTAAAGGAAAAGCCTCTGTGATGAATCAGTGAAGATGCTGTTCCTGTGGGCTCCAACATTACAACACCTTCCTACAGTTTCAACAGTCCTCACTTTTTCCACACCTTTATTTCTTGATATGAAGACTGTGGTGTTCAGTATGATTAATGCAGGGAGTCGTCTATATGTAATAGATGAAGATTATTCTTCACAGCAAAACATATCACAATATAAGATATGAAAAGGGCCTAAAACTACAGAATGTGTCATAAGTACAATATTTGTTGATACATTTCCAAACTTTCTGTGCAATTTCCATATTTCAGAAATGGAAATCACCATTTTCCTGCGTAGGAACGCTGGTCAGATGTCAGAGGTATTATCAGACGAAAATGATTCAATAGAGAAGGGAGATCAAACTCTCAAACTGCAGCTCACAACATCATCAGTACCCGGTATCAGTACCCGGTATCAGTACCCGGTATCAGTACCCGGTATCAGTACCCGGTATCAGTACCCGGTATCAGTACCCGGTATCGACAGCCTTTTCAACACTATCAGTAAACTTTCTGTCACCCAATGTGATGGAGAGTGTTGTGGACCGAGGACAGGGACACTTCTGAGACCCGTCCACTGGTCTGTTGCAGGCACGACACAGGCAACCAGACGAAAAGACACAACTATAATCCCAGAACAGATTATAATCCAGACGTCCAGGGATCGTTCCACGCAGCGATAACACGACGGCATCCCAAATATTCCAGGGGTATTCCAAACATGCAGCCAGATATTCCACCATGAGACAGAAATGAGTGAAAATTGGGAATCAAACCGAATCAAAATAAATGGGAGTTTTCCATTAAAAAAACACAAAAAAAAAACATCCAAGTTACGTCTTAAAAAACCCTTAAAAATACATAAACACATCCTTCTATCTTTGTGTCCTCCACCTTCCTCTGGTTGGACAGACATTAACCTCCAGCCAAGCCAAGCTCCGTCGGCCGGTAGGTCTCGTCTTCTCCTGCAGCAGGTTTGAAAGTCGACGTTAGCGGGACGAGACGACGCAGCACAAAGAGACGCAAACAAAAGGGAAAGAAAAGCAGCAAAACGTAAAATATCCAGGAGAGGTGGTCCGCTGTTCCCTGATCCTTCAGCAGCTTCCTGGTGTGGTTGATCGTCCTCGACAGTTCCTCTGATTTACCGTTTCCCTCAACAGCCTCGGTACAGAGGCCTGAATGGTGCCTTCACTGACACTCTGTTAATCGCTGCTGTGCCTTATAGAAACTTCATATCTGACTGGCTTCTCTTGCTGGCCTCCTATCATCAATACACACCAGGCTTATTCAATCTTCACTAAAGGCCTGATTCTCTGACCTGCAGGCTTTACCTGGCTGTTTTCCTTGCAGCCTGAACTCTACTTGACTCTACTTTCGGTTCATATAGGTTAGGATGATATAGGACTCTCTCTGTCTGACCATTTCTCCCCACCTTTGCTTCCTTCCTGAAGCCAGAGTGTCCATCTCTCTACTGACAGCTCCTAGCTCCACCCACGGGGGCGGTCCTACCAAACAGGAAGCTGTGGGCGCTAACCAATCACACCCGGTGTTTACGACGTCTTCAATGGGGGTTTCTGAGATGAAAAAGATCCGCAGATGTTCGGGGCTAAAATCTTCTTTGATGTTTGAGAAAGTTGAAGCCGACCGCCACCGCAGAAATCAAGTTTGAGTTGAGTTTGGCTTGATGCCCCAGAAAAGACCACAGACAGGCCACAGACAGGCCACAGACAGGCCACAGACAGGCCACAGACAGGCCACAGACAGGCCACAGACAGGCCACAGACAGGCCACAGACAGGCCACAGACAGGCCACAGACAGGCCACAGACAGGCCACAGACAGTGGGAGGAAATGGTAAAAAAAATTAAAAATA
>JAXDDW010000216.1:240000-277500 GCA_034670385.1 Hoplostethus mediterraneus | reverse complement strand
TTCTGCATTAGTGTTTTACATTACGGCTCTTTTTAGTACATTTTTATTGAGAAAGTTTTCATTTAGAAACTTATTTAGAACTTTTCATTAAACATTTCATTTAATTAATTTTGAAAGCATCTCCGCTTTACAGATTTTTTTTTACATGTGGCTAAGACTTTTGCACAGTACTGTACATGGTGTTTTCCTAATGAAATCATGAGATCTAAGATTTTATTCAACACTTTATCATAATAGTCAAAAACACTTTTACAGTCAACCATAATGTGATGATATTCTCCTTCATAGAGTGAGCGCTCATGATGCATCTTGTTCTTCACTGCGTGACGTCATAGGAGGACGATCCTCTGCTTCTGCAGGAAGGATTGATTGTCCTCATGATGTTTACCGCCACCTACTGGCCTTTAATCTATTTTGTGATGTGGTGACAGATCTGGAACAGGTTTACTTTGATGTGCTTTTCAAAGTCTGGGTGCTCTGAGATTAACGTGGCCGTCTGTGACGTCACATAAAATGGAAATCATCAATATTATTAGCATGATGTGTTTTCAATGTCTCCACGTTGTTCCTCAGTAATAGGTTTGGTTTTGTCACCCCGTTTCTCAGGAGCTGTACAGAACGGTTTATCAATGAAGTCAAAATGTCAACTTTTGACCAAAACCATCTTGTTCATGACCCATTTCTCCTTTCAGTTGTTTTGTCTCTTTACTTTCACTCTCCAGTCCAATGGTATTTGTAGGCTACAACCATCTGATTTTTACACCCATCACTCTCAGCACTAGGTGGCAGTAACGGTCAGGTTCAGCTCTTCAATCTCATGTGCTTGCACTCTGGGTAGAAAGGGTCCTTGTCGTGAGACCACATGGGGTTAGATGTGAAGACAAAGACTGCTCTTAACATTTTAAACTCTTTGTATGTTAACCAGGTCAGGAAACCAGGTAGTCATCAAATTCACCAGCCAATCAACGAGGCTTTTAACTAGATGGTTGGTTAGAGGGTTAGGGTTAGGGTTACCATTTCACTGGTGGCTGGTGGGAATATTCTACTGTTTCCTGTTTGGACAGAAACCAACCATTGGACAACATTTCATTAGACCGTTTTAGATACAACACTTGTGTTTTCATCTACAGTTCAGCTCTTGCCAGACACATTTGATACAAATCAAGGGGAAAAGGTTCAACAGGGTTTATTTGCACAGTTAACAAACATAGTGAGGCAACATAGGACTTTGTTCATTACAAGAACACAGTGGCGTCATGTAACTTGAGAACAGCTTGGGTCAAAAGAAAGCAGCAGACTCAGGGGTTAAGACTGGAGGTAGTGTTGTACAGTCGGATGGCTGTTGGCACAAAAGAGTGCTTGAAGCTCCCTTGTGCTCTTAGGTTGGATGAGACGGCGGCTCAAGGAACTTCTCAGCCCGTTCATCTCATGAACAGGGTGGGATGGGTTCTTCGCCTCCTCAGCCACCTCCTCAACCACCTCCTCAGCCACCTCCTCCAGACCACCCAGACTCTCTCCCAATACTGAGCCAGCTTGCTACCTTGGTTGACTTGACCATGACTTGTGTTCCGCTAGAAAATATGATCCACCAGGCAGCACTTATTTCAATATAACTTTTCTCCTGTTGTTCCGTTTATCGCAAGAGTACCTACTGACTCCAAAACTTCATTGGGGTGAATGAAGAAAATCTACAGCCTCATGAAGGGGGAGGGGCCAATCTTCTCTGTTACAGCCCCACGTCATGAACTACACTGATAAGGCGGTTGTACTTTTACATAAAAATGTTACAGAGTGCAGCTTTAAATGGTTTGAAAGAATATGCAATGGGTTTTAAATGGTGTATTAGAAAGAAAAAAGACTTAAAGCATAAAAAGTTGAAGCAGATCGGATCAATCCTTGTGAGACGGAGGTGCGTTGTACGGTACCGGCGTTGTTTCTGGTGTCAACTTGGTTTCAGGTTCCTCGCTCATTTTGTGCAACCAACAGGCGTGATCTTTAGAGGAACAGAGTCACTCCCATCATAAGCACTGGGCCGGAATAAAGGGTGGATCCTACCCTTTGCGGGGCCCCCAATGTAATATTGGAAAATATTTCTCAGCGTCTGTACACTGAAGGTACAGCCTGTGAAGGAGTAGATCAGAGTCCTGCTATCCACGTTGTAAAAGGAGACCTCGCCTTCTTCATAATCCACGAACATCCCGACCTTCTGGGGCTTCTGCGACGGGGAGAGGATGACGGGAGGGTTAGCGTTAGCCTGGTAACGCCCCCAGTACAAGCCCACGCTCCAGCATCCATTTCCAGGGCTGAGGGAGACGTTAACACCTTTCCTGTTGATGGATTCTCTCACCACTCCGACTTCCCACCCTGTCTGCCCGTTAACCTTAACCTCGTAGTAGAACCTGCCGGAGGAAAACGCCTCTTTCCCCAGGACGAAATGGAAAAAGTCGAACCTCTTTGGGTTGTCGGGGAGATTCCTCTTTGCGCCGCCATCTCTCACTTGCTTGCCGTCTTCTGAGAGGATGAGGCAGGAGTGTGCCGTATCAGGGTCCAGAGTCACGTCCACCGCATACTGCTGCTGGATCTTCTCCAGCTTGTCCTCAAACGGGTTCTCCTTCTCCTCACTAAGGGTTTTCACTAAGGTCTCTTTCCCTTCATCGGCCTCACTACAAGACAAACTCACTTCTCTGATCAACTTCTCCATCTCTTTGCTGACCGTCTCTTCCAGCTGAGCTACAGCTATCCTCACTGTCTCCATACACAGGAGACTATTGGCACTGATCCTAGACCAGTCCTTGGTGTGTGAGGAGAAAGAGGTGGATGGGAGGCTCTGGAGGAGGAGTTGGAAGTGGTCCTCGGTTTTGGAGAGCTGCTCCAGCTCGGTGCTCCTCCTCTGGAGCTCGGCAATCTCCTGCTGCTGCTGACAGATGAAGCCTCCAGCCTCCTGCTCTGCTGCTCTCTGCTTCTCCTCCACCAGCTCAGCCAGCTTCGCCTTGTGGATCTCAATGGAGGCCGCCAGAGCAGAGAAAACCTTACCATTGTCTGAGATCAGCTTATTGGCTTTCTTTCGACTTTGTGTTACCAACTGACTACCCTCTTGAATCTTGAGGCATTTTGCCTTCACCATCCTATTTATTTGCGTTTTCATCTGCTTCAGCTGAGCTTTCCTCGCCCCAAACTCTTCCTCTAAAGAGACAGTCTCATGAGTCATGTGGTCATTTCTCAAGCACATGACGCAAACACACACCTGGTCCCTCCTGCAGAAGAACTCCATCATCTTGTCGTGCTTCTTACACACCCTGTCCTGCAGGTTCTCCACAGGGTTGATCAGTTTGTGCCGCTGCAAGGCTGCGACTCTCTGATGGGGATCCAGGTGAGCCTGGCAGTACGAGACCAGACACACCAGGCAGGACTTCAGGGCCTTGAGCTTCGTCCCACAGCAGACATCACAGGGCACCTCCCCTGGTTTGGCGGTGGAGTCATCATCACCCACGGCTCTTGTCTTCTTGAAGTGCTCCACCATGTCTCTGAATCCTGTGTTGACTCGAAGCTTAGGTGTTCTGGTGAAGGTGTGGTTGCACAGAGGACACCTGCAGTCACTGCCGGCCCAGTGGGCTGTGATGCAGCTCTTGCAGTAGTTGTGCCCGCAGGCAGTGGATACAGGATCAATGAAGACATCCAGACAGATTGAACATAGGAACTGGTCTTCAGACAAGGGAGTGCTGGTGAAGGCCATGTCTGGAGGAGAGGAGAGGAGAGGAGATGTTAAAAATATATAAAAACAAATATAACTAGAAATGCATTTCCCGTGGAAAATGTGTGGGATTGCTGTACAGGGAAACCGCGAAGTATATATTACTCTGTTGTACCGGGTGGTCACTAAGGTGTGCCAGCTGGTTGATAGGGTGTCCTGGGCCATTGCTAGGGTGTCCTGGGCCATTGCTAGGGTGTTGCTAAGGTGTCCTGGGCCATTGCTAGGGTGTCCTAGGCCGTTGCTAGGGTGTCCAAGGCTGTTGCTAGGGTGTCCTGGGCCATTGCTAGGGTGTTGCTAGGGTGTTCTAGGCCATTGCTAGGGTGTCCTGGGCTGTTGCTAGGGTGTCCTAGGCTGTTGCCAAGGTGTTGCTAAGGTGTCCTGGGCTGTTGCTAGGTTGTTCTAGGCCATTGCTAGGGTGTCCTGGGCCATTGCTAGGGTGTTGCTAGGGTATCCTGTGCCATTTTTAGGGTGTCCTGGGCCATTGCTAGGGTGTTGCTAGGGTGTCCTGGGCTGTTGCTAGGGTATCCTAGGCCATTGCTAGAGTGTTGCTAGCGTGTCCTGGGCCATTGCTAGGGTGTTGCTACGGTGTCCTGGGCTGTTGCTAGGGTGTTGCTAGGGTGTCCTGGGCCATTGCTAGGGTGTTACTAGGGTGTCTTGGGCCGTTGCTAGGGTATCCTAGGCCATTGCTAGGGTGTTGCTAGGGTGTCCTGTGCCATTGCTAGGGTGTCCTGGGCCTTTGCTAGGGTGTTGCAAGAGTGTCCTGGGCTGTTGCTAGGGTGTCCTGGGCCATTGCTAGGATGTCATAGGCGGTTGCTAGGGTGTCATAGTTAGTTGCTAGGGTGTCCTAGGTGGATCCTATGTTGTTTATAAGTCGTTGCTAGGGTCAAATATGTCATTGCTAACGTGTAGTAGCTGGATCCAAAATGGCCGTCTGATTCCAAAATGGCGGCATTTGTAGTAGTACTAGTAGTAGTACTTGAAAGTTGTATGAAGTTGAATGCAGTTGCATTACAAATACATTGAGGTCTATGTGATTGCTAAGGTGGTATAGCTGCATCTAAAATGGTGGTCTGGAGCCAAAATGGCCACCTGGATCCAAATGGTGACATCTGTAGTAGTACTAGTAGTAGTACTTGAAAGTTGTATGAAGTTGAATGCATTTGCATTACAAATACATTGAAGTCTATGAGAGTACAAAATACATTGAAGTCTATGGGCATTTTCTGCTGACTCAGCAGCAGTATAAAGTACTTCATAATTCCTAAAGTACTACTAGTAGTATCTCTTAGAAAAGACATAGCATAAATCTACATATAATTCCGGACAGTTTGACATATGACACGTGCATGTCGCTCGAAAACTCTGGAATATTTTATTGGAATATTTTGAATATGGAATCATGTATATTTAGATTGTTTTATGAGTGTTTTTCATCATAGCTTGATTTTCCTCTCCCAATAATAAACACCACTCATAACCTAAGTCATAACTGCAACAGAAAATATCACAATACTCAATACACTAGAATGCATCATGAATCTGGTATGAACATTATTATAATATAATATGTTTTTAATCTCGCTTTAAGCAATATGATGAGTTCATGAAAAGACTCTTATAATGGATCATTTCACATTAGATAATATGATGAATTAATTAATGAATTACTTGACTGTTGACTTACAACAGCCTCATAACCTGCTCATACCTGATTCATAATGCATTATCGTCTATTATTATATTTGCTGATGCAGTTATGACCAACAGTAAGGTGTCAGAATAAAGATAATAACCTGCCTGGAAACATGTCAAGAGTCACTGAGCTGCAGTTCCCAGTACAGCACGACAGTAAAACAACAACCAGTTCAGAATAAAGACCAGTTCAGAGTAAAGACCAGTTCAGAATCACAAGGATGTGCTAACTCACAAATAAACCACAAAGCCTCACCTGAGGAGAGACGCTGTGGCACCAGGAGACTCAGACAGTTGAAGAAACGACTTTTATTAGTTTCGTTTTCCTGACAGCTCCTCTGGCCCCGCCCACCAGGCAACGCCAGGTCTCCTCCTCAAATTGCGCAATCACACAAGGCCAGTACAGCAACATTCCAGACTCATTGCAACACAACACCTGACACGGGTCCAGTTCAAATCCATCCTTCCTCCATCCTTTTCTTGTTCCCTTCCTTCTTTCCTCCCCCCTTTCCTTCTTCACTTCCTTAAGCACCCACGTTCAGTCCTTCCTACCTCCTTTCCTTCCTTAAGTACCTCCCGCCAGTCCTACGTCCCTTCTTTCCTTCTTCCTTTATTATATTATTATATATATTATATTATAGATGGAGAAAGAGAGAGCCCAGAGACAGCAATAGAGAGAGAGAGAGAGACTGGTAGAGAGACAGCAGGAGAGAGAGAGACTGGTAGAGAGAGGTAGAGAGACAGCGAGAGAGAGAGTCGCTGTTCTGCTGTCTGGACCAGAGGCGTCATCACCACCAGCGGCTTGTTTTCAGGTAAAATCACCTTTAATTCTTCATTTATGAATCTGACACGTCGCTATTTCCGCTATAGGAGATATTGATTATCATTGCCATCATTATTATTATTATTTGTATTATTTCTGTGCCTTCGTCTGCTGGTAAGATGGAGATGCTGAGATAGAGAGAGAGAGAGAGAGAGAGAGGCGCTATTCCAACAAACAAGAAATAAATGTATTTTTCCTGCATCGTTTGAAGCGACAGACTCGTCAACCTCCCATGGAAACAATGTTCGTGTCGGTTTCCGTGCAGGCGGGTGTAATATTTACTCCATCTTCTCCCTCCCAGCCGCGCATCTTTCTCATTGTTTGTCAACGGGGCGTTTTTCCTACTACGCACATTGGCACAAACCGTGAACGGTCCCGTTATTTCAGCTAAAGCTTCACGGGAATAAGACCACGGTACCCCGCCGAGGGTGTGCTGGCGGTGGGATCCCCGCGCGACCACGGGGTCCTCCCGGTTTCTGGGTCTTCTTCTTGTGTTTGTGTGAAATGAAAAGATGGGGGAAAAGATGGAGGATGCTGCAGGCCTCTGCCCCCCCCATCCAACCCAACAACAACCTGCTGTTATTATACTGGATAACACATGAAATATTATTTACCCTTCAGTTATCACCACAACGACACCATACATGTTGGTATAGTGAGTCTGTGGGTCTATAGTGATTTTATAAAGATCCTAATGGTATTTTTGAATCTCCTATGGTATCACTGTAATAATCCTATAATATTCCTATAGAAACATCAAGAGTGTCTCTGATTCTCAAAACTGTTCATAGTGATCACATAATATTTTTTAATCTCTTATGGTGTCACTATAATATTCTTATAATATTCCTATAGGGACTTATAGTGGGTCTGTGTTTATCACTGTAACATGCCTGTAATAATCTAATATAGCCTTTTAAAATGTAATACAGGATTACTGTCGTTCCTTTTTGGTAGAGTGTTGAGTAGTGTTGAGTCTACAGTATTTTCATTGCGGGAAAAGAAAAGGTTTTACCAGGTTTTATCATTCCACTATAATATTCCTCCAATCTGTAATTGTTGTCATTTTGTCAACCAAGTTAGCTGATTTCCTTTAGAAAGTTTATTATTTATTTATGACGTTATTTTGTGCTGTTAGTCATTTTCAAGGGTGTCATGGTTTCAGTTAGTCAGTTTCAGAGACCGTTCATATTTATATTGAATTTGCAGGAGAAAATATTGATCTTTTTCTATTACTGACTTCCATAGAATTTTTTTATATTGTACTTTTATCATTTTTATGTTGGTGGTTTAACGTGAGCATTATTTGGCCAATAAAAACATTTCTGATTCAGATTTTTCTTGAGCCAATATCAAAACAGAGACTATTCTATTCTATTCTATTCTAACTAACTAACTGCAGAACACACTAATGGATGGGTGTATTTCAGCATCCAGCCCATTTGCTAAAGTGGAATATAGATTTAATCCCATCATGCCTTTCAGCAGCTGATGATGGACAGGCGAGGCTAGCGTTAGCGTTTTAGCCTCCACGTTACTGGAGCGATGCAGTCAGTCAGTTCATCTGCGTCCTCTGTCTGTCAGTCACTTTCTCTACGTTTCTGTCACACACACACACACACACACACACACAGGGTGGGGGGTATGTAGAAGCTAGACCAGACCAGACCAGACTAGACTAGACTAGACTGGACCGGACCAGACCGGACCAAAGATTTTATTCATAGACAAACAAACAGCTTGTTTCCCTCGCAGTAAGACTGACCTACTTCCTGTCTCCCTCAGCCGCCAGCAGCATCCCTCATCATGACTAAAGAGGAGAACCTGGAGGTGCAGGAGAAGGAGAGGCAGGACCGGGAGGAGGAGGAGGAGGGGAAGGTCCAGAGGGAGGAAGAGGAGGCCCTGACCGAGGAGGAGGACGGCGACGAAGAGGAAGGGGAGGAATATGAGCTAGAAGAAGAGAGGGAGGGGGAGGAGAGAGCGGACGTGGAGGATGAAGATGAGGACCAGGAAGAGGACAGGGAGGAGAGAGAGGAGGAGGTGGCGGCTCCGGACCCCGGCTTGGACCAGGAGGCCAAGGCCGACCCAGAGCCGCTGTCGGTGTCCGAGTACCAGAGTCCTGTCCACGAGCCACGCCGCCGACCCATGGTGCATCCCTCCGCCCAGGCTCCACTACCCAAAGACTATGGTAGGTTATACCGCCTTAAATATATACTACCATACCTCCTTAAATATATACTACCATACCTCCTTAAATATATACTACCATACCTCCTTAAATATATACTACCATACCACCTTAAATATATACTACCATACCTCCTTAAATATATACTACCATACCACCTTAAATATATACTACCATACCACCTTAAATATATACTACCATACCTCCTTAAATATATACTACCATACCTCCTTAAATATATACTACCATACCACCTTAAATATATACTACCATACCACCTTAAATATACACTACCATACCACCTTAAATATATACTACCATACCACCTTAAATATATACTACCATACCTCCTTAAATATATACTACCATACCTCCTTAAATATATACTACCATACCTCCTTAAATATATACTACCATACCACCTTAAATATATACTACCATACCACCTTAAATATATACAACTATACCACCTTAAATACCCTATATACTACCATACCACCTTAAATATATACTACCATACCACCTTAAATATATACTACCATACCACCTTAAATATATACAACTATACCACCTTAAATATATACTACCATACCACCTTAAATATATACAACTATACCACCTTAAATATATACTACCATACCACCTTAAATATATACTACCATACCGCCTGAAATATATACTACCATACCGCCTTAAATATATACTACTATATACTACTATACCACCTTAAATATATACTACCATACCGCCTGAAATATATACTACCATACCACCTTAAATATATACTACTATACCACCTTAAATTTATACTACTATATACTACTATATCACCTTAAATATATACTACTATGCCACCTTAAATATATACTACTATATCACCTTAAATATATTTAAATATATACTATAATACCACCTTAAATAAGTATAATACCAATTTAAATAATAAATAAGACTACCTTAATTAAGTATAATAACATCTTAAGTAAGTATAATAACATCTTAAGTAAGTATAATACCACCTTAAATAATTGTAATACCACCATAGATAATTATAATCCCACTTTAAAGAAGTATAATATCACCTTAAATAATAATAATTAAATGCTCCAACTAGAGACTCTCTCTCACACACACACACACACACACACACACACACACACACACACACTGAGCACAGTGGCAGCATCATTTAACCCAGTGGGTCTCATCCACTCATCAATACGTCTCAGTGTTCTGATAGGTCAATACGTTCCATAGCTCTCTATTGGCTGCTGCTATTGACGACAGACTCCTTGGTATTCATTGGACAAACATCGGAGCTGGCCAACTCCATTATACGCTCTATCTGTGTGTTTGTGTGTGTGTGCGTGTGTGTGTGTGTGTGTGTGTATGTTTGTTGGCCATTTTCCAGCAGTGAATACAAAGTGGCCTGCTGGCAGGAGAAAGATTCTTTCAGACAGTCAGATTCAGATTCACACAGTCCGACTCGACTCGACTCGACTCGACTCGACTCCTGCAGAACTCCACTCGCCCCACCAGCCTCTCACACTGGCGCTCTACAGTCCCACATCCACACCGGTTCAAAAGGGCCCGGCTGCAATCAGGCTTAATTGGCCACAGCCGGTCCCGGATCCAGGGAGAGTCAGTCCACCGACTCAACTCAACCTGTCGGTCTCTCTCTCCTCTGATGGATTTCTCCTGTATGATTGTTGATCGTCTGGTCTAGAAAGAAGCCCTTGCTCTTTGATTCTGATTGGCTGACACCAAAACCTGACGGTGACCATTGATGGTTTAGATCAGGAAACATTTTCTGATGTCAGACTGGAAACATCTCAACGTGACGTCACGTCTCTACGATTGGAAGAAGAACAAAACAAACTAGATGGACCAGGAACACAACGGACACCAGTAGATGTTTGAAGTGCTGTCAGGGTTCTGGATCCTGCAGGACCTCCAGAGTAGAAGACCAAGTTGACCAGCAGGATTTTAAACCACAATGAGTTAGTGAAGTGAAACTCCCAGTGAGTCCAGACTGACTGCAGTGTTGGCAGAAACAGGAAGTGCAGACCAAGCAGGTTAGCTGTGATCTGAATCTACCATTCTCTCCTTTCATCTTCTCATCCTTCCCTTTCCCCTTCTCTCATCCTTTCCTCTTGTACACTCCTCTCCTTTCCCCTCTTCTCTTTTGCTCTTCTCCTCTCCCATCGTCTTCTCTCCTCTTTCATTTCCTCTCCTACTCATTTCACCTCCTTGTCTATCTTCTCCTTCTCTCCTCTCTTTTGTAATTTTGTCTCCTTCTTCCTAGTCCTTACCTCTCGCTTTCATTTCTCTTCTCCCCTTTCCTTTCTTCCTTTCCTTTCCCCTCCTCTCCTTCCCTCTCCTCTTGTTCTTCTGTCTACCAGGGACTGAAACCTTTTCCTTCAGGTGTCTTTATACCAGACGACTCTCGGTATTGAACTGTATTCTATTGCCATGAATGGATGTGTGAAATGTGAAATGCTATATTCTGTCCTTTTCTATTGGGTTACATTTGGGAATTGTAGTTGCTGTCAATCAGTTGATTGTGGGCGGGGCCAGAGGACATCTATTTCACTGCTGTGGTTTCACCTTTCATAGCTAGCTAGTGCTAGGTGAGGTAGCATTGATGAAACATACAACTCAATAACATGACGTCAGATCTTCGACCAATGATGGATCAATCGTTCTCCAAGCATCGTTTTTGAGACGTTTGTTCCTGAGGTCTTTCAGACAAAAGTTGAACTGGGAAGATTTGATCGGCTGGAATCAACTTCTCAATGGAACTATTGATCATGTGATCAATAGTCATGTGATCAATGAAACTAAATAGCACCGGACACAGAAATCTGATCGGCTGTTGACGGTGGCTCTCTCTCTGTCTACCTGTCTGTCTCTCTCTCTCTCTCTCTCTGTCTGCCTGTCTGTCTCTCTCTCTGTCTGTCTGTCTGTCTGTCCAGCCTTCACCTTCTTTGATCCCAATGACCCGGCCTGTTTGGAGATACTGATGGAGCCTCGGACCTCCATCCCAGAGCTGTTCGCCATCATTCGGCAGTGGGTCCCTCAGGTCCAGCACAAGATAGACGTCATCGGCAACGAGGTGACAAACACACGCGCACGCGCACACACACACACACACACACACACAATAAACGAGGGCTCTATCATGACTCACCAGGAAGCCAACCTAGAGTGATAAGAAACAATGATGACTCAGGCAGGAAGTAGGAGTATGATTCAGGCACAGTGGCAGTAGTCAGATATAGTACACACCTGTGCAAACGGTTTTTATATACATTTGGTCTTAGATGTTCATTTTTTTGTTTTCTGAATTAGTGTTTTACATTACTACTCTTAGCTCTTTAATTTGTATTTTTGAAAGTATCTTCACTTGGCAACTCTTCAGTCTGATTATCTAAATCAGAATCAGTGTAAGCATAACCTGATTGATCTACTTTGGTCCATGTAGCTTTTTAGATTAGATTAGAGATTAGAGATTTTTAAATGTGAGCATGTGTCTGAAAGGTCACAGAGTCAACCACAAAGTCAACCACTCAAAGTGCTTTACATTCACATTCACCCCATTCACACACCGAAGGCAGGGGGCTACCATGCAAGGTGCCAACCTGCAGGGGGAATTTGGGGTTCAGTATCTTGACCAAGGACACTTCGACATGCGGACAGGAGGAGCCGGGGATCGAACCACCGATCTTCTGATTAGAGGACGACCCGCTCTACTTCCTGAAGGGCGTTGACCTCCAGGTTGGCCGGGTGCTTAGGTCGTCCTCCAATCAGAGGGCTCGATCCCTGTGGCCATGTCTGCTAAAGGGGCATTAAGTAATCTATTGACCTCTACTGTAGGAATTGCAGCAACATCAGCAGAAGCTCCGCCCACACCCCTCACCCCTTGAGCTATGGTGGCCTGTAAATGGACACATTTTCACAATGCTAGCCAATTAGAGGAGAGATCCATCTGTCCTTTCCTTGCTCCCTCTTTCTCTCCTTCCCTCCCTCCTTTCTTCCCTTTCTGAGCTAAGCCTTCTCTTCTCTCATCCCTCTCTTCCAGATCCTGAAGCGTGGTTGTCATGTGAACGACCGCGATGGTTTGACTGACATGACGCTGCTTCACTACAGCTGTAAGGCTGGAGCCCATGGAGTTGGTAAGTTATAGTTAGTCAATTAGTCAAATAGTTAGTTAGTTAGTCAGACATGATTGTGCTCTACTATAGCTCTAAGGCCAGGGCTCATTGAGCTGGTAAGATACTAGACCAGTATGTTTAGTTAGTTAGTTAGTTAGTAAATACGTTTATTAGTACGTTTGTAAGTAAAAAAGTTAGAAAGTTAGATAGTAAGTTATTTAGTAAGTTATTTAGGTAATTAGTAAGTAAGTTAGTTAGTTAGCTAGTTAGTAAGTCAATACGTAAGCAAGTGAGTCAGTTAGTTTGTTAGCCAGTACGTTAGCTAGTTAATACGTTAATTTGTAAGTTAGCTAGTTAGTTAGCTAGTTAGTAAGTAAGTAAGAAAGTACATTAGTTAGTTTGTTAGCTAGTTAGTTGGTTGGTGGGTTAGTTTGTTAGCTAGCAAGTTAGTTAGGTTGTTAGCTAGTTAGGTTGTTAGCTAGTAAGTTAGTTAGTAAGTTAGTCAGGTGTGACTTTACCAGGGCGTGTGGTTTTAGTTTGGTCCATGTTGTGTCTCCAGGCGACCCGGCGGCGGCGCTGCGTCTCTCCAGCCAGCTGATCTCTCTGGGAGCCGACGTGAGTCTGAGAAGTCGCTGGACCAACATGAACGCTCTGCACTACGCCGCGTACTTCGACGTCCCAGAACTGATCAGAGTCCTGCTCAAATCCGCAAAGCCCAGAGGTAAACACACTACCTACCCTAGTATTGATCCAGTGTCAGTTTCATTAACCTTTTCATTGACGCCTAGTGTTATCGCTTCTGCTTATTGACTCAGTCCAAGCCGTAAAGACTTCATTATACTGGGCTACATGATGTTTTGGCCATAAAGAGCCACACAGTATACTGTTTTAATGAAACATCTTCGTGTTTCGGTGTCTTTCAACATCAAACACCCTCATTCAGGTGACCCAGCTGAGGTGATCAAGTCTCAGCTTGTGCCCTAGCAGCGTTCTCCCACGGATCCGCTCTCTTGATCCAGAGCCACCTGGAGGCTTTCTCTGTAGCCTCTGTGTTGTTATAGATGGCCTTCCTTCTGCTCTCGCCTGTGATGCCGAGTGCAGTGTAAGCCCTACAGAGGGACTGTCCTGCAAAGCCTCAGCACCATACCTCTACATAGAGGACTTTGCCTTCCTGACTTGGCTCTTGTACTTCTCCCTCTTACGCTCAAAGGCCTCCTCCTCCTGCGGTCTTCCCATGGCATTGTAAGCTCCAGCATGATGATGTTCTTCGTTGCATCTGACACCAGCACAATGTCAGGTCTAAGGGTGGTCTTGGCGACATGCTGAGGGAACTTGAGTTGCCTGCCCAAGTCCGCTGTCGACTGTTGAGAAGCCCTGTTGCTGTTGCTTTAGTTGTTGTTCTTGGCTTCTCTCCAGCTCTGACGAAGCTGATGGTTTCCTTCATGGGTTTTGACCTCCGGCAGCTGGTGATGGCACTGCAGATGACCTCTGCGATGGTCTTGAGCACCTGATCGTGCTGCCAGCGGTATCAGCCTCCCTCCAGAGCCTTTGGACAGCAGCTCAAAATGTGCTCAAGCGTTTCCCCCTTCTCTGGCAAAGGGGGCACGCTGGTGTATCGACCAAGCCCCAGCAGTGCAGGTTGGACGGGCTAGGAAGGACATCATAGACAGCCTCGACCAAGAACTTGATGCAGTGTGGCTCTGACCGCCAGAGGTCAGTCCACGAGATCTTCCTCTCCACAACTTGCTCCCATCTAGTCCAGGCGCCTTGCTGTCTCATTCCCACTGCTCTGCTGGACCTCTCCTCCTCAACAGCTGCTCTCACCTCATTCTGGACTAGTTTCTGACGCTCCTTTCCCCGAGCCTTGTCAAAACGGGGGGTTGCAACAATTCCTAGCCCAGCCCTTTCTGTGGTCACAGCTCCCACGAGGACTCCATGGTGTAGCCATGACTGTGCCTGCTCCACAGCAACCTCCTTTACGGACTTTACAGTCGTCAGACTCTCGGAACTGCAGCACCTCCCTTACACGCAAGACCTTGATCTCCTCCTCGATGGATTTCAGGGGGAGCCTCAGTTTGCAGGTGTTTCCATAGAGGGCGATGCTGCTCAAGCTCCTTGGTAGACCTAGCCATCTCCTCAGGTGGCGGCTGACTCTCCTTTCCAGGTCTGACATGGTGGAGATCGGGAACTCATAGAGGAGCAGTGGCCACAGGATCCTTGGCAGAATCCCATGCTGGTAAATCCATGCCTTGAATTTCCCTGGAAGGTCTGTCCTGTCGACCTCTTTCAGCCACCCCTCCAGTTCCTCGCACGTGTTCTTAATGGATGCTGTATCCTTGAGGCTTCTGTTGAAGGTCCTCCCCAGGCTTTTCACCGGCTTCTCAGAGATGGTAGGGATTGGTATGTCTGCGATAGAGAACTGGTACTTATCCACAACTCTGCCTTTCTTCAAAACCAAGGACCTGATATTATTATAGTATGCTGATATTACGCTCCTCACGGTGAACATTACATTGGGATACTTTCAGACTTTTTCAGGACCCTCTATATATACATGTGATCGTGTCTGTCACATTGAAACAGCAGCATCATCTGCTCTTCTTCTTCTCTCCAGTGTTGAACTCCACCTGCAGTGACTTCCACCATGGCACGGCGCTCCACATCGCTGCCTCCAACCTCTGTTTGGGCTCGGTCAAATGTCTGCTGGAGCATGGGGCCAGTCCCACCGTCAGGGTAATACCTCCTCTTCTTCTCTTCTCCTCATCTCTTCTCTTCATCTCTTCTTTCTTATCTTTTCCTTTCTGTCTTCTAGCCTTTTTATTTTCCTTTTCCAATCATTTCTTGTCTTTTCCTCTTTTCTTGTCTTTTCCTTTCTTGTCTGTCCTGTCTCTCATCTGACCAGTTAGCTTTGCGTCTCTATCAAAAGTCTCTGGTTGGTTTCTCTTCTATCTCCATCTGTTCTGGGTTCAAGTATTCATGAGCCTCATCTCTCGTCCTCCCTCTGTCCAGAACGATAAGGGCCAGGGGCCAGCAGATGTGGTCCCTGACCCCATGGACATGAGCCTGGACAAGGCTGAGGCAGCCATGGTGGCTAAAGAACTCAAACAACTGCTGTTGGACGCCGTTCCTCTGAGCTGCAACCTCCCCAGAGCCACCCTGGCCAACTACGACAACATCCCAGGAAATCTGATGCTGTCCTCCCTGGGACTGAAGCTGGGAGAGCGCGTGGTGCTAGATGATATGAAGGTAAGTATTAATGTTCTCTCCTCTCTATCTGTTCTCTGTAATGCAACAGTGATCAACCTCTGCCAGGTCATGAAGCTTTTCCATCTGCTGTTCTAAACACCCGCTGTCTTTTCTGGGAGAAATCCTCTGGAGACAGGAAGTGATGCGTTTTACATTTCAATAGAAGAAGAACAGGGTAGCATGAGCAGCGATAGCCACCATGCAATGTGTCATGGGAATAACGTTAACTTTAGACTATCGTTAGGCTAGTTAATCATCCAGACAATCAGGAGCCTGGTTGGTACAGCACCATTGTTTTGCTTTGATTTGATTGGCTCACGGTCAGAGAGTGTACGGCGGCCAGCAGGGACCAAGTTTGAGGACAGGCAAAGACCAAAGACTGAATATAACCAAGATATTTCAGGTATAATTCTATTTATTTTATCTTCCTTGTTTTTGCCATCATGCTGATCGATTGTGATCAAACACTCGTCAATTCACAGTAGAGCTCTCTGTAGGTAATAGGAAGAGCTCCTCTCCAAAACAAACCAACATAAACATAAGGCTCACTAGAAAGATTCCTCAATGTCTTCATAAAGGTTTGGCCAATATTCAGCTTTTGTGTCATCAAGCTAGTAGAAAGGAGTAGAAAGGAGACTGTAGACAACATGGCGCCTCATGAAGACCAGCCACCAGCAAAGGAAAATGGAAGTGTGTGAGCTACGCCAGAAAGCATCAAATGGACGATTACAACTGAACTACAGTTTTGTGGAGGAATATTGGGGACTAAATTAAATACATCTGTAAATAATTAAATATATTTTGTAATTGTGTAAAGAAATGTATTTATTTATTTATCTAATTATTTAATTATTGGGAATCCTATCGCTTGTTTGTTCTAGACTGCAGCCGCTAGAGGCGGGTCTCTTAACCAATCACAAAGCCACCAAGTGTTTTAATTTCAAGCCTGTTTTATGTTGCACGTAGCGTCATTGAAATAAATAATTAAATAATTAGATGCATAAATACATACATGTCATGCCACATTTAATTATTTATGTTCACATTTCATTTTATTATTATTTATTTATTGTCACAATACACAATATATTTAATACTAATTAATTCAATATTTTAGAAAATGATAATTCAATATTATAGATGTATTTATTTATTTAATTCAGTCTGAAATATTCCTCTGTACAGTGTTATAGTTTGAGTTTCTGTTGGATTGATTTGAGCAGCGAGCAGCGCTCCCTGCTAACTGACAGGAACACGTTGGAAATTACCAGAATTATCCTTTAAATGTGACCGTCTCAAAAAGTTACCAGCCACCCTGGCAGGGGCCACTTCTTGATTTGTCTGGTAAAGACCAAAGTTTTAGCGGCATTTGGCGCTTCAGACGCTGTTGCAGCATGTACCTGCTGCCTAGATGCAGGTTGTGATGGATTCCAGTTGACTGTCCTGTAACGCTGCTGGGCTCTGAACAGTCTGTTCTACCTGTGTAGCTCCATAGAGACCAGAGCAGTGACCACAGCTCGTCGACAGAAACCCTCAGACAGGTTGGTTGGACTGGACACCGACAGAAACCTAGACTCACTGTGCTGCCAACATGTTCTCTTACATGGAAAATTTAAATCAATTCACTTGTGCCAAGTTATATCAGCAGACATCCAGGCTGTCGATGGGTGGGGAGACTTCCAGCTAGTCACTGTGGTTCAAAACACCCAGCAGTAAGGTGTTAGAGCAGCTGGTCCATCTGACTGAATGGCGGTCACGCGTGCACAATGCAAATCATAGCATAGTTATCGCCAGCTTGGTGTTCAATTCTGTGTAGGGAACGTCACATAAAAAGCACAAGCCCCCTCAGATATTTGACATCTAACATCCTTTAAGGTTCAGATTACGGTCAAAATGTTTTGGTGTTGGGTAAACAACAATCACAGGGCCAAAGAAAGCTGGTGAGCTAGTGCTGGAAGGACGCTACTTCTTCATGTTGTGTTCGCAAAACCGTGAGTCTACGCTACGTCAGGTGCTATATAACGTACCTTACCTGATGACCTGATTCACACCTACTGAACAACAACACCTGTCTGGCCACATTTAACACACCCTAACTCAACCTCTTAGCTGTTAAGCGATGAGAACATAAACACCAAAATCATCCATAAGTCCCCGGTAGATCCTTGGCACCAACCTACTATCACTCAACATGCTAATGTATTAGCATGGATCCTACTATCACTCAACATAGTGTATGCTAAAGTGTTAGCGTGGAGCCTACTATCACTCAACATGCTAAAGTGTTAGCATGGAGCCTACTATCACTCAACATGCTAATGTATTAGCATGGAGCCTACTATCACTCAACATAGTGTATGCTAAAGTGTTAGCGTGGAGCCTACTATCACTCAACATAGTGCATGCTAAAGTGTTAGCATAAAGGACCAGATCCAATGCTCTACCAGGGACACGAGGATGATTTGGATGTTCTCAGGTTAGTTGACCAACAGGACGATCTACTAAACACCAAACACCTTTAAACTACAAACCGATTAACTTCAACAGTGGTAATGTATACAATAGTCTGACACCCGTCTGTCTCTCTGTCTCTCTCTCTCTCTGTGTGTGTGTCTCTCTCTCTCTGCCTGTCTCTCTGCCTGTCTGTCTCTCAGACCGGTACCCTGCGGTTCTGTGGTACTACAGAGTTTGCCAGCGGTCAGTGGGTCGGCGTTGAGCTCGACGAGCCAGAGGGAAAGAACGACGGCAGCGTGGGGGGAGTCCGCTACTTCATCTGCCCCCCTAAACTAGGTGACTGCTAACTACTGCCGAGGCACCTCCGAGCAAGGCACCGAACCCCCAACCGCCCTGCTGCTCAGTGGCCCCCAGTACACTGTGGTTGTCCTGGGCAGCTCGGTGCTCAGTAATAATACTCATCACCATAATAGTAATATTCACCCCCCCCCCCTCTCCCCCAGGTATTTTTGCCCCAACGTCTAAGATCTCCAAGGCCATGGAGCAGACGCCCTCCTCGGTCACCTCCACCCCCCGGACCCCCCGCATAGACCTGGCCTCCCGCCTCGCCGGCAAGACCAAGAAGGAGAAGAAGGAGAAGGAGAAGGAGAAGGAGAGGGAGAGGGAGAGGGAGAAAGGTAACTGGCTTACCTCTGCTGCCACCTGGTGGCGGGGCTGTCCGCCTACAGTGTTGTAGGGTTGAATTTGGTTTGGGGGGTGAGGGGGTGAGGGGGGGGTCATCTCATCCAATAGAACAGAAATAACATTATAACAATAACAATAACATTGACGTGATTGACATGATGTGATTAACTCCGCCCATCTGATACTTCAAGGCGGTTGAAACAAACTAAAATGTATTTTTAAACTGAATCTGTCATTAAAGATAGGAGTCACTTTAAGACCTTTGCTTTTAAAAGGTAATAAGTTACCCACAGTAGTTTTCCACAGTGGATCAGTCGGTATGAAACCCTTCCTGTGTCCCTCCCCTTCTCTCAGTCCAGCTACTGAATGTTACAGAGCAGTAAAGTCCGTAGACGTTGGTTGTGATTCTGTCTCTGGTCCCCCAGCCCAGAAGAAGAAGTCGTCAGTAGCCAGTCTGGACCCGGAGGGCGTGAAGGTGGAGGTCGGTGACCAGGTTCTGGTGGCCGGACAGAAGCACGGCACCGTTCGCTTCTACGGCAAGACAGACTTCGCCCCAGGTCGGCGCCTCCTTATGGATAAAAACCTCATCAAATAATTTGAACTTGTCGTATAGGATGCCTGAGGGTGGGACCGGAGGGTGTTGTTAGTCCCGCCCTCCTCCCCCTTATATTATTGGTCAGGTTCCCTCCCCAACACCTGTCAGTCGTCTTGATTCCTGCTTTCCTCCGTTGTTGTTGTTGTTGTTGTGACTTCCTGCTCTGTGGCCGCTAGCCTCACCTCCATAGCCACACCCAGCTCACCACTGACCACGCCCACAACACACACCCACAGCAAATGGTACACGCCCCAAAATGTCCCAACATCATTGAAAAGGCAATTCCAGACAAACAGGGAATGTAGACACAAGTAGCCGTGGTAACAGACGGACACCGACTGGGCTGTTTGATTATTTTCTATTGTTTATTTGTTGTTGTGATGTTTAAACCCCTGCAGGTTACTGGTTCGGTGTTGAGCTGGAGCAGGCGACGGGGAAACACGACGGCTCGGTGTTCGGAGTCCGCTACTTCAGCTGTCTGCCCAAATATGGAGTGTTTGCCCCGCCCTCCCGTGTCCAGAGGTAAGGATGCGTTCAAGAAAACTCAGAACTTGGATATTTTTTTTCTTTTAATTATTAGATTAGTCTTTTTTTTAATCGAATTACAGCAGGTCAAGTTTTATTTATAGACTTTGGTAACACTTGAAGTGGGGCTCATAAGGCATTATAAGGCATCGTAAGTGGATTTTAAGCACATAGGGAATGCATGATAATTACTTTATTATTATTATTATTATTTTTGGTTTGGTTAAAGTTCTGTCAAACTCCAGCTGTCTGACAGTGTAAAAGTCACAACTGGGACATTTTTCATTTTAATTTGCTGTTAATTATTTTAGTTTCCTGTACTGAACTCTGTCTGGCAGGTTGGTAAACATGAGTGTGCTGTGTGCAGTTTACAGCAGAATGCACTTTAAAGTGTAACCAGCTCTTTAACCAAAGCCTAGTTTAAGAGTTTTCATAACTGACTCTGGGCCTGAAGTGTCCGGCCATGATAAACTACCGTGAAGTGACGTTTTGTTTGGCTTCTGTGCAGAAGAAGAAGAAGAAGAAGAAGTTTTGCTATGATAAATTCACTTTGGCATCGTTATCAAATCATCATTAAACTGACTTCTTCATTGGTGTTTGTCAGAATCGGAGGACCCAAAGACGGCTCACAGAACGACAACTCCATGGTGAAGAAAGTCCACCAGGTCACCAGTAAGTACCTCACAACACTGCTGTGTGTGTGTGTGTGTGTGTGTGTGTGTGTGTGTGTTTCTCTCCATGGTGTGTATTTACCTGAGGGTCTTTTTGACAAATGATCATCTAATTTTTTATATGTATTCATCATTTTAAAATATCAAGAATTTAATATATTTTATACTTTTCTGAAGGACGGCAGGTTGAGTAAGTCCTTGGTGAACAACATGACTTTTACTTTATAGTTTTGTTTCTCCAGTAGTAGAGGGGGAATCCACCTAAATACCTGTTGTTTATTTCACCCTGAAATTAATTGTTACAATATAAAGTCATAATATACAGGATTGCAGCGTCAAACTAATGTACGTTATATTAGAGATATAGAAGATATAATTGATTGTTGTTTCTATTGGTGGTATAACGGTAGAGGAGGTCCTATTTATTTACCACTACAACACTGGTGATATGTGGATGTATATATATGTGTATGTGTATGTATAGTCTACTGTCTATATACTACCTTATAATACCTTTGTAGCCTGACATGAATCTTACAACCTGAATTCATAATGTATAATAAGCAGCATCAAATGATCTGACTTATAGGTAGGTAGGTAGATATGAAGGTAGGTAGGTAGGTAGAGGTAGGTAGGTAGAGGTAGGTAGGTAGGTAGATAGGAAGGAAGGAAGGTAGGTAGATAGGAAGGTAGATAGGTAGGTAGGTAGGTAGATAGGTAGGTAGCTAGAGGTAGGTAGGCAGATAGGTAGGTAGAGGTAGGTAGATAGATAAGTAGGTAGGTAGAGGTAGGTAGATAGATAAGTAGGTAGATAGGTAGGTAGGTAGGTAGATAAGTAGGTAGGTAGATAGGTAGGTAGGTAGATAGATAGGCAGATAAGTAGGTGGGTAGATAGGTAGATAGGTAGATAAGTAGGTGGGTAGGTAGGTAGGTAGGTAGATAAGTAGGTAGGTAGGTAGGTAGGTAGGTAGGTAGGTAGATAAGTAGGTAGGTAGGTAGGTAGGTAGGTAGGTAGGTAGATAAGTAGGTAGGTAGATAGGTAGGTAGGTAGATAGATAGGTAGGTAGGTAGATAGGCAGATAAGTAGGTGGGTAGATAGGTAGATAAGTAGGTGGGTAGGTAGGTAGGTAGATAAGTAGGTAGGTAGGTAGGTAGGTAGGTAGGTAGATAAGTAGGTAGGTAGGTAGGTAGGTAGATAAGTAGGTAGGTAGGTAGATAGGTAGGTAGGTAGGTAGATAAGTAGGTAGATAGGTAGGTAGGTAGATAGATAAGTAGGTAGGTAGATAAGTAGGTAGGTAGGTAGGTAGGTAGATACGTAGGTAGATAGGTAGGTAGATAAGTAGGTAGGTAGGTAGATAAGTAGGTAGGTAGGTAGATAATAGGTAGGTAGATAGGTAGGTAGATAAGTAGGTAGGTAGGTAGATAAGTAGGTAGGTAGATAGGTAGGTAGATAAGTAGGTAGATAGGTAGGTAGATAGATAGGTAGATAGATAGGTAGATAGATAAGTAGGTAGGTAGGTAGGTATTATTTATTATCTAACGTTGGGGTCTTTAAGAAAAACATGTTTTGGTGGTGGTTTGCATTATGACCACTGACTGCAGGTCAGTTTTTCATCACTGATCTTTCCCCTGTAGTGTCGCAGCCCAAGCGTAACTTCAACACCATGCGTTCTCCTAAAGACCTGACCTCTGAGAGCTCCATCTCCAGGTAGGAACCTCCAGGCTCAGCCTCCTCTTCTTCTTCCTCTATGAGCTCAGGACCTATCATGGGACATTCAGTACCACTCACTATCACTCTCATGTTAATGAACAAAATGATTAATCAATAAATATGAAGAACTTCCATCCTGTTGCTTTGCATGAAGAATTAGTGGAGGAAGCCTTTAAATACATTGAAGACATTTGGATTATCTTGACCAATAAACTAACTCCTCCTCCTCCTCTTCACCTCTCTTACTCCCTTTATCCTCCTTCACACCCTCCACCCTCCCTTCTGCTCCTATTCCTCTTCTGCGTCTTCCTCTCCTCCTTATCCTCTTTGTCTATGTCATCTTCTTAACTCTCTTCTTCTCCCTCTCCTCTTCTTCCTCTTCACCCTTTCCTATTCCATCTCCTCCACCTCATCCTCTTTGTCTATGTCCTCTTCTTCACTCTCTTCTTCCCTCTCTCCTCCTCTTCTTCAGGTTGCTGTTCTGCTGTTGGTTTCCATGGATGCTGCGAGCTGAGATGCAGTCCTAACCACGCCCCCTTCTTCCTCCTCTTCCTCCTCCACCTGATCGGTCTCTCCGCTCCTCTTTTATCTTTGCTTTCCTCTCTGAGTCTCTTCAGACGGTCGCTGTTGTCGGTCAAACCTCTAGTAGTGAACCACATCCCTCCTCTCTACCCCAGCCCGTTATATTGCCGTTCTATCGCAAAATCTAGTGCCTTGAACAAAATGTCCTGCATTCCCTTAACGAAGAATCAGACCAGTATAATTGTAATTCATAATCTGGGACTCCACCCCTGATAAAACGATTCCCCTACAATATTCTCCTACAATATTTTGACTGTTGCCAGATTTCCATAGCTTGTTTTTGTCTGTTTTGTGCTCTTGGGTCAGTTCTTCATTTCCTCCTAGGAAACCCCAATAGGTATAGTTTGTGCTACTACACATTTTATTTTTGCTGCTGGATTTGGGTCGAATTGAATGTTGAAATACTTTTAATGGTTTGTATGGCCTACTTAGGTGTCATATGGGTGGAGTTTACCACATAGGAAAATACAATGACTGCCAGACAGATTAGATGTGAACGTTAATTTAGTATAGTTCAGAGATTGACAATTTACCTGAATAGAAGCTTTGCACCAGGTTGTTGTGGTGTGTCTGTAGATCCTCCAGTAACGTTCTCAGTAAAAGTGATCAGTGTGATCAGGTAGATTTGTCTCCAAATGTAGGTTACTGTGACTCAGTAAACTGTCTTGTCTTTAGCCCTAGTCTCTACTCCAAAACACTCTGAGTTGGAGCTGGAGAAGAGTCAGCTAGTTCACCTGAACTAACTGGTAGCTAGCTAACTAGTTACTGTTAACATGGGACTACTAGCCACTGCTAACGCTAGCTTCTACTAGATACGGTAGCTAGTGTGCTAACCAGATGTGCTAACAACAAGACAGTGATGGTTAGCTGACCAGATACTATGGCTAGCTAGCTAACAAGCTACATGATCTAAACACTAAATCAATCAGATGGATCAGTGATGAAATGATCAGTTTAGTAGAAACAGACAGAAATTAACCAAGATTCAATTCTGTTGAGACGGACAGAAACACAACCAGCTGGTCACAGAGCTGAGGACCTCCAACATGGCCGCAAGAGGTTGTTTTACGTCACCTGAATGTCCTCTCTTCTGATGGTAAACTCCACCTGTCTGGTTCTCCATGTCGACTTAGGTCTGGCTGCTACTTGCTCGTTTTACATCTGAGACCAAGAACCTCATTTAATATCTGCACGTTTACCTTTTACTTTAGGCATTTAGTTGATACTCTTAACCAGGACATAATTATAAGTAGTGATGTGGTCAGTGATATAGATCCACTCTTAATCCTAAAATGTCTCTAAATACTAACCACAGTAGTATCAGGGAGCATATTAGCTTTATGCTCTAATCTCAGATGTCAAACAGAAAACAGGGTTAAACAATTTCTATTGGATTGTTTTTTCTAACAGTTTCATTAAATTGTATTCATATTTCTGACTTTTAGCTTTACGTAATGTGTCTAATTTCACCATCATGGTGGTTCTTGGTCTTCATGAATTATCTCCTCTCACATGAAAGGCCATTGCTACAGTAGATAATATCAGTGCCAGCTTTTCATTAGAATAAATTGAATTTGATGTAACTGCACATTTGGAATCTTAAATAGAGACAGTAATAAAGAAATAGCTGGCACTGAAACACCTAGATCTAATCCAGTATAGTGGAATAAAAACATTACAATGATTTAGTCTGTATTGCAGAAACTAGAAAGACATTACTGACTATCAACTTTATAACTGTTGTCATCAGCGTATTGCTAAATACAGAGATTATGAGTATGTCTTGTCCTGTAAAGATCTATAGCCGTAATGTGACGTTAACCAAAATTGCTAAAGGTCCAAAAATGAATTCTTATTGCAATGCAACGGAAAATCAACCTATTTTCATCCCCGCTGCTGCTGGTGATATTAAGTTGTTGTCTTGTTCTGCTGCCCTCACATTTATGTCAGAGAATAAGTTTCATTTACACTTACTGTCAACTTTAAAACATTTAATCAGTTAGGAGATAAATATCTGTTGAAGATAATCAGCCATGCAGCTCCACGCTCCGACACCAAACATCTCCCTCCATCTGAAGGCTTTTAACTTGTTAGTTTTCGTAGGCTATAGGCTACATGCTAGTTAGAGTAGTTCCCCTCTATCTCCTTTCCTCTTCCTCTCTCCTCTCCATTAAAAAAAGACTTTGGTACGTTTTGTGAATGTGAGCATCCGCGGAAACCCGCCCGGATTTATTAACCTAAACTTACGTGTGTGCTTAATGTTAAAATCTCTCTGAGTATGTGCATAACTGAAAACAGCAATATGTGAAACAGTGTACCTTTCTCTGTGGAAACGGTTCCTGTGTTAATGTCTATTCTGCACTCTGTAAGCACATTAATACAGAGAGAAACACACTCGCGCTTAGAAGCAGACGCCTGAACTATGAGCAACTATCAGACACATCCAGGGTGGGAAGATAACTCCAGACAACAAAAACACAATGCCAATTTGAGCCGTGGCTGGTACGACGGTCTGCTCCACCGGGTATTTCCACCTTTCTGTTGTAAAAAGTGGTAAAATCACAAAAGTGGGTGTTGAATTTTGGAATCCACCATGTAAATATATTTCCCGCCCTAGTCGTGTCTCTTTGGATTCAAGGACGCAAGGAGGAAACGGTGGATCGAATTTTTGGCGATAGTTTGCCAAGCATTTCCGAATGGCTTGAGGTTCAGACTCTGCGTCCTAAGCTAAAGGAAACACTTTGTGGTTGCTCCTGCTCCGATTTAGCTGTTGTGTTTGTGATTGAACATGATAGTGATAGCTACAGCACTTCAACCACCACTTAGTCTGCCTGAGGCCGTGATCCGACGCGAAGCTCAGCTAATGTTGCGATGCTAAATTTGAGTCGTGCTCAACTAGGAGCCCTGTAACACCACATCTAAAACATGAGGTGTAAACCTTTGAAAATAACTGAAACAAAAGGTGCAGTCACAGTCAACAAAGCGCCCTGTGTGATCACGGCCTGAGGGTGACAGTGAACGCATCACATTGACACAGAACAGCAGTCTGACGTAGGGAAGTGGCTCTGGGATGCTGGAACCTGCTGTTGAGCTTCTGGAGACGCCGAAGGTTTAATTTTAGCCAAACATTTGATGGGACTTTGTTCATAGAAATTTGTGCATAGAAAAATGAAAAACTTTTATAGATGAAATAGAAAAAAGTTGCTTCTAAAACCACCTTTAGAAAAAGTAACTTCTGTAGTTATTTCATATTGAACTCCTTTAAGAGGTTTCATTTACAAAAAGCTATATATTCATTTTGAAAAACAAACTAACAAACTAATTATTTCAGAAATGCAGGTGATTACGTGCTGCTGAAAGTGAGTTGTGCTATTACATGCAGTAAGGCAGCATGCAAAGAGTTGATGTTTTTCAGATGGTGGATAATTCATTTTGCAATGAAACTCTCGGTTTACTCTTGTAGGAGCTGTTTTAGCTTCCTGACCAGTATAGCAGCTCAGTAGATTTCCTCCCTGAAACTAAACTCAGACTGAACTCAATCAGGGAAACAGCTAAACAGCCAAACTGATGCAGATTGGAGTTTTACTTCTACAAACAGAAATCATCTCATTGGTTGAGTAAACATCAATGGGCGGAGCCAAAGAACCACCATTGTTTTTTGGAGCACAAGTTAGCTAAATGGCAAAGAAGGAACTCTGGTTAAAATATAAATAAAAAATATGAATGAATCACATGTTTCATTTAATCATAACCAAGACATTCATGATGTTGGCAGGTCAGCTAGGCTAACTAGCTAACCTAGATAATGGCTAGATTGTATTTTTCAGTTAGCATCACAGTGCTAGGCTTCATAATATTAGCTAGCTCCTCTCTTACCTCTTGTCTTTTTCACTTCAGTCTGATGTTACTTAGCCAGAAACGCTGTGGTTCTTTGGCTCCGCCCACTGAAGCTTAACTCAACCAATGAGATTCTTTTTGCCTTTGAGAAATGTTTTTGAGAACTAAGAACTAAAACTCCAGTGTGCCAACCAGCTCATACTAAGTGAATTAAGAAGCTGTGCCAACTTAATTTCTCCTGTATTGTTAATAACCCAACATAAAGTCTTTATTCTTACACTCTTACACACAGTTATACACAGTGTGCTTTGACAGTATCTCCAGATTGCTCAGCTGGTTCAACTCAGCAGCTGTGTGTTGATTTATGCTCTTAGCATCGGTAGCTAGCTAGATTACCCTGCCGTCCCATCCTAACCCACTAACGAGCCTGATGAACAGAAGTAATGTTGTGCTGTACGTTCAAACACAGCGCCGCTACTGCAGCACCACAAAGTCGGTATCTGCTAGGAGCCGCGGTCATTCGTTTTAAGTACAACGTGAAGTTAGTGGACCAGAAGTTAGTGTTTGTACAGTAAGCGTGCAGTGCAGTCAACATGTCCCAGTGAAGCTGTGTTGATTTGAACATGGTATTCTGACTGCTGTGTAATGTGGCGCTCTCTCTGGTTTGGCCACCAGGTGTCACTAGTGAGTCACGTGCTCATCTCACTACGAACACAACGTAACGTAAGCTATCCTCGTTCCAGACTCTCCTTTAATCTGTTTCCACGTATTTATTATACAACGTCTGAGAATATAACGAAGTCTAAGACCTGCGAGGTCGTCATAGAAACTAACTCAGCACTAGTCGTTTTAACATTAACTCTCCTACGTCTTTAAAAATATAGCCTATATTTTGATAACTTCACTAAGTGTACTTTTTGTTTTCTGGTTTTGTAGCGTGTTACTGTGCTCGGTTATAGTCCATGTGTTTTAAACTGATGGACGTCTGGGGGAAACAGGGAGAAGTACTGGACTTCATTATGATGGATATTCATTGCATGCTCTCTCTCTCTCTCTTAGTATTTTGTGTTTTTTTTTCAACGACAGTGTATCTTCGTCTCATCAGCATGGAAATGCTTCTAATAACAAGTAACAACTCTATGAATATAATAAAGAATTTGATGTTGTTTTTTACCTCTGCTGTCCGTCGTTTTTATTCACCGAGCGGCTTCCACTGGAGGTGAGGGTTAGAGCAAGGCACTAACACCTTCAGGATTGGGGGTTCAAGTCCCTCTGTAGGTCAATAGGTAGAGCAAGGCACTAACATTGTTAGAGCAAGGCACTAACGCCGTTAGGGTTGGGGGTTCAAGTCCCTCTGTAGATCAATAAGTAGAGCAAGGCACTAACGCCATCAGGGTTGCTACTGGTATCGTGTTATGTGAAGCATGTTAGCCGTCTTGCTAACAGTTTCTATGACATACCTGCTAATAGACATTAGAACTGTAGTTAACATGTTGATAGTCTTATGACATCATCAATAAGAACCTGTGGTGATTTATCAGTGATAAATAATATTTACTTATAAAGGTTTACATATGTTTATAATGTTCTTACTGACTTTTATACAATTAAGCTAGTTACTGAAATTCATAGACGCTGTGTTTGAGTCACAAAATTGATTATCAATTAAAAACACAAAAGAAAGAAAGCAACTCAGTATTGAATTCACATCCTGATCCATGTGCTTTTATTTTGTCATGAAAACAGTCGTACAAATGGTGCTGTACATAAAACCAACCAACCTTCACACCCGGCGCGATGATTGTCAATAAATTAAATAGAAATAAAATAATTTAAAAGCAGTTCTATCAAACCAGCTAGTCATACCAGACATGGACAACCTGGGTTCAAACCCCCGGACTGCTCTGACCTCTGACCTCCCCACAGAGGATCAACACAGTGTCACGTTATAATCTGAAGTATCGGTCGCTCAGAGGAAGGAGCTGAAGACGTTTTCTGGTGTTTCCTTCCTGGGAGGGGAGGGGGATCTGACCTTTGACCCGCTGTGCTGTCGCTTCCTCCTGGCCCTGCGGTTCTTAAACCACACCTGGAGACAGAGAGGGAGGAGACAGGCGTTAGGTTATATTCAGCACGGACATTTAACGTAAGTAGAATAAAAGACATCGACATCCATGTGTCACCAAAAATAAATAAGAAAAGGATGAGATCATTTCACTGTATTTCACTGTAGTGACAAGCTGTCATTTCTCACCCTGATGGTTTCCTCGCTGAGCCCGGTGCTCCTCGCGACCTCAGCGCGAGCCTCCACCGCGGGGTAGTCGGTCAGTTCGAACAGGGCCTCCAGTTGCTTCGTCTGGCTGTCGGTAAACACCGTCCTCATCCGGGTCCTCTGACGCTGCTGCTGCGCCTGTGCCCACACCTCGGCCTGCTGGTAACCATGGTGACCTGCCAACTGCTGAAGAGCTGGTGAAGAAGAAAAACATTTAAAGAAGTTAGTCAAATAAAATAGTAAACCAAGTGTGATATTAATAAATGAGATTATTTAATTATGTAAAATTTATTTTTGATTTTATTGTCTTCAATATTGCTTAGTAAATAGAATATTTTAAATCTTAAATTAATTCGTTTTCCTAAGGCGCTATTCAGCCTGTTTCATGTTTGTCTCAGTTGCAAAATGTAATTTAAACGGCATCAGAAATAAAAAGATGAATTTAAAGTAAGAAACGTGCAGACAGTCACATTACGGTGAATGTGGATCAAATTATGATCTGACCCGAAAAACTCAAATGAAAACACACTTTCAGTTACTGTCGACAAGACTACATTTGGTCTCCAGCGTTAGGAAGTTAAACCGATGCACGTGCTGGCGGACGAAAGAAAAAAACACATTTAACATATTCTTAAGAATATATTTAGAAAATACATAGAAATATCTAAAAATATATAACCTATTTCCAGCTGATATCATCTGTGAAAATACATTTGACAGTTTGGTAGATTTTAAAACCATTCCTCACCTGCGTCCTGGCTGAAGCAGTTTGGATAAAGACTGAAGTCTGCGTGATGGAAACCGGGTCCAAACGGGAAGAACCCGTTTCCGTAGCCCACCGCCTGGTACGGGTACACCGGGACCGGCGCCAGAGGCCTCCGGTTACCACAGGGAATCTCCTGGAAATATCCAACATCCTGGAAGGATCCTGGAGCCTTCTGGGAGGACGGCCCGACCTCGGGGCCCAGGATGCGGTCGATGCTGAAGTTGGACACCCTGCTTCCGTCCATGTTGAGATCCAGAAAGTTTGAATAAAGTTGAGCCAAGCAGCCACTCCAGTACAGAAGTGACCTCTGACCCCCGGTGTCCAGTCTTATACCCAAGACCAGGTCCACACAGAAACCTGGAGCACATCAAGGCGCCCTTTAATGTGTAATTAGCCGTTAACGTGTGATGGGGAACTTCAGACGGACATGAGACGACGGCAGCGTGTTTGGTTCAAAGCCCGCCGACTTTGATTTGACCTCAATCAAACCTGAAACTACACATCTGAAGGAATGTGATCATGGATCTTTATGTTTTAATTGGGATCAGTCACTTTTATCCTGGTGAGTCTTCATCACCTTCTAACAGCGCGTGGAGTATTCTTCCACTAGATCAAGTCATATAGTTTTATAGAATCTTCTTCTTTGTCTGTAATTCAGTTTCACTTAATTCAATGATTTGAACAATTTGATCAGTTGATTTGCACCTGAAACAAGAGAAGTTATCTCTCAACACTATCACTGCTTTTAATATAATATTTTAATACTCTGTAGATGAAATTACTTAAAATGGATATATTTTGTAGTGACACTAATCCCGCAGATACATGAAAAGACGTATTTTAGATATTTAGATGTATTTTAGATTTAGTGATATTTTTGTGTTTCAGGGCTTTCTATTCACTTTCAGTTTCAATATGTTCAAAATGTACAGAAATTGTAATTCAGTTAATATCCTATAGTCCCTATAATATTCCTATAATATTCCTATAATATTCCTGTAGTGTGGTATCTACTATCTGGTACTCACTAGTGAGTTTATAATGACCTTATTTCACTTCATGACTTTTTAATCTCTTGATGTTATTACAGCATTTTCTGTGGTATAATATTTTTACCTCTAGTAAAAATGATTCTAGGATGTAGTTGCTGTAGTACTGCTGTACTGTAATGCAGTGTGTGTTTGTAGCCAGCTGGTGGCGCCATACTCCTCCACAAACACCAGGGTGGGTTTACGGTAGTGACCAGACAAACCACTGATAAAGAGCTACAGTAAACCTGTAATATACTTTAGAGGATACTATACAAGTATCAGTATAACTATAAGTTACAATAGAAATAGAAATACCATAAAGTATCATAAGTCCCTGTAGAGTGTGTGTGTTTAAGTAATACACAGGGAGCTGTAGACTGTGTGTGTGTGTGTGTGTGTGTGTGTGTGTGTGTGTGTGTGTGTGTGTTGGTGTGCGTGTGTGTGTGTGTGTGTGTGTGTGTGTGTGTGTGTGTGTGGAGGCTTTGATCCATGCTGTAAGAAAGATCAAAGAGACGACCCACAGAAGTCAAGTAGCTTTTCTCTCGTTATTGAAGTATTTTAACGTCCTAGATGGATGATGCACCTTTAGAATCTAATGAATAATAAATCATGACCAGATCATGAGGGAGATATTATAATAATATAATAATATTACATAACACCCTATATTATTTATCACAACACACACTGACCTGACTGTGATTGTTGCTAATGTTAGACATTCATTGATTTCAGGACATTTTCATGCCAAACATTCCAGATATTCATCGTTCCTCCAGTTTTCAGGATGAAAAGCCTCTGAAACAATTCAATAAAGAAATAAAACGTGCAAAGAAACTAAACTCTTGCAGGTTTTCCAGACATCCGATATTTAATAAAAACAATATTAACCTGATATATCAGCAAACTGATATTTTGGTTTAATCCTGTTAGAAAGTCCAGAGGGTTTTGGAAGGTGATGGGGTGATTCTGAAAGAGAACGTGGGTCTTGGAGAAGTCAAGGAGGAACGTTTTGAAAGCGGAGGTATTTCATTTTCCCACTGCCCGTGAACGTGTTACATTTTGTCCTTAAGATCTCAGTTCACCTCTAAAACCCCTGAGGACCAAGGAGGAGACAACAGAGAGAGAGGAAGGAGATCAGTGTGAAGATGCTCCTCCTGTCTGGCTGCTGGCCTCCTGGAGGAAACAGGAAGATGCAGCAGGATGTTGGAGAAGAAGATAAAACATCATGTTGAGTTTTCTTTGAGATCTTCCTCTGATCTCTTGGTTTCATTTTCAGGAGATTAAATAGCTCTTATTTCAGATCATCTGGAGATCTGTTGTGATCAGAGTGAGATCAACGTGTGGTGCCTAGCCATGCCTAAGAAGAGCAGTACCATGTACTTCTCCTGTTTTTGGAGGCACTGGAGAGAGTGTTTGTATGTCTTTTAGACATGGATATTTTATGCCTGTTTGGTTTTTTCTTTGTTTTTCTTTCTGTTGCTGTGTGTGTCTGTTCCTTGTTTTTATATGGACCGATTCGAGTCTGAAATAAAGATTGATTGGTTGTTTCTCTGGAGTTGAAGTTGATAAATTAGTTTCATCTTAGTGATAAAAAGAAATAAAAGGTAGAAATATGAGATCTGGATAATAACTGGAATATTATCCTGCAGAAGGTTTGGTCCTGTTGTCTGTTGCTGTGTGAATCTAACCAGCGAAGATCAATAGATGATCAGTAGCAGATCAATCACTTTCCTCTGATCTGCTCCCTCGTCAATACACATCAGTAGCATGAAGAGAAGACATTTACATTACATTACATTTAGACATTTGGTGTGAACAGGTAAACTGATAACATGAACCTAAAGGAAACCTGTCCAATAAGGATCTGTATCAGGAAATATTAAGTTCATTGACTGATTTTCAATATATTTTAATTTGGCCATTGATATTATTTTTGATATTATTTTACAAAACATCATCACTGAACAATAAAATGTAAATAAAATGTATGGCTGGTTCTCCAGACTGTTTTTCTGTAGTTGTGGTCAGGTGGACGATGTGATTGGTTCATATCTGATATTTAATTCAAGGCCAATATTGTCTTGATATGTTAAACCAAAACATTTGAAAATTAAACATTTCAAGGGATCCTTCCTAAACCCAGTACAGTGTTTTCATTTTGGAACCGTTAACCGTTTTGCATTCAGATATTGAATAAATGATTAAATGTGAGAATGAATGGACAGACATGACAAGGAGCTAAATCATTTAAAAACGTCCTTTGCTGGGTGTGAAAGTTTAAAAGGTTAAATTGCTGATGGAATAATGTCATATAGTATTAATATAGTATTAATATAGTATTAATAATAAAGGTCTCAGAATAAATCACCTCAGTTTCATGGAAATGTCTTTGGTGTCGCCAGCTGCTTTTAAAGGTTAGCTGAGAAAAAATAGATTCATTTCCTGTTTCTGTAAAGATGAAGCATCTGGAATGAATGAATGAATGAATGAATGAATGAGTGAATGATGAGTGAATGAATGAATAGACCTGAAAAAACTTTCAGACTCAAAAACTTAAGACTTTTATCTGTTTCCTCAATTTAAAAGTGTAAAAGCTATTAAAGGGTTTTAATAGTAGAAGGTCATCTGGAGGGTTTAGTCCCCTCGGTGTTATGGGAATGTTATGGGAATGTTATGGGAATGACTTCGCTGTAGTCAGCTGAATGATGTTCCTGTCTTTTGGTTTTTATTGGGATTCTTTTTTTTATTGTAATTTTCTTATTTTAATTTTTATCTAACTGTGATGAACTTTGAAATTTTGTTTTGTGCTATATAAAGTTATTATTATTATTAAGTGCAACTCCAGCTTTTCCTGAAATGAATGACTATCAATGAATGAATGAATGAACTAAACCAGTGGTTCTTAAAGTGAGGGTCGGGGACCGTGAGGGGTCCTTGAGAGGCTGCAGGAGGTCCCCAAGTAAAATAATTGGTAGTTAATAGTTACATGTTTTTATTATTTGATGTGCTAGGAGTTAGCTCAGTGAGAGAACAGAAATGACTTTTGATCTATCGACCAGTCTGTGGATTCACGTCTATTCAAGAAGATGTGTGGGACCCTGAACTAGACGCAGGTCACATGTTAAATATTTTGGTGCTAGCTTCAAGTTGGCAGCAGCACCAGGAGGTTTATGTCAAGGTAACACCGAGGAGTGTTAAAGGGAACTTCTACAGGACCAGCAGGAATTACAACATCAATCTGGGGCTTGAGGGAGATTCAAGACCTTGGGAGTTGAGTCAGTGGTATTGATCACCAAGCCGATCAACCCCTCAGATATATTATGGTCATTTTATGATATGGGGCAGTAAGAAATCTTATTTACTGCCCCAGGCTGCTGAAGCTGTTAAATTTGTCTTCATCATGAAAACCACAAACCTTAGAAACGTTGAAGGAGTACCTGGCGGGCGACGGGTGATGGGCAGGTTGATTTATTAGACCCTCTGTGATGGACACATAACCTGACACCATCTGAATTGTCCTGATGTGATAAGCCCCACCCACCTGGTACTGAAAGGAGGTTAAAACTAGTTTCATTCCAATATGAGAGATTTGCCATTTGAAACTGTCCTGGTTATTCCGGTTTCCTGCTCTTCCCAGAATCCGTTTTGATGTCTTTTCTGTTTCTGTATATTATTTATAGTATTTTTTTTATATATATAGTATTTTTACTTTTCTTGCCTAGAGCAGCTTTAACTTTCCAAACAGTGTCACTTTAGATGCAACCATCATTTTCATCAGTTCACATCATGTCACAGCGGTTTGAAACCCTTCAGATGTGGTTGGGCTCTCCCTGCCTCCTCTTCCTCAGCATGAATCAGCACTACATCACCATGCTGAACTGAGCTGAACTCCACACACACACACACACACACACACACACACACCCCTCTGTCTGGATCTCTGTCTAGCTGCTATACTGTCTGCCCTGCTACTACACTGTAGCTGCTTAGTAAGCACAGCGGGAGTTCACTCACTGGGCTTTTTGGATGGGTTTCAATACTCTGCTCACAGTGTCTTTTGGCAGGTTTTCAGTACTCTGTCGACTCACTGTGCTGGGTGGGTTTCAATACTATGTACACTGTCTTTTGGCTAGGTTTCAATATTGTGTCTGCCCTGTGTTGCAGTGTGAGACTGTCACTGTCTCAATACTCTGCCTCTAGTGCTTTGGTTGTGTCTCAATACTGTGTCTGCTGTCCTTTGGCTGGGTCTCTATACCAGTCTTTTGGATAAGTCTCAATACTGTACCCACTATATTTTGGCTGTGTCTCTATACTTTGTCTACTGTCCTCTGACTGGGTCTCAATACTCCACCTGGGCTACTGGCTGGGTTTCAGTATTGTCACCGGGTGGCTGAGTGTCAATCTTATGTGCTGTGTCTTTTGGCTACATTTCAATACTCTGTCCGCTTTGCCTTTTGGTTAGGTTTCAAAACTGGCCACTCTCTGTATTGGTTGAGTTTCAGTACTGTGTTTTGTATCTTTTGCTTCGGTCTCAATACTCTATCCACTGTGTCTTTCAGTACGGTTCACTCATGGTGTTGCTTGGGTCTCAATACTCCACTGGGCCTCTGTCTGTCTCTTCCAACTCCAGGATATAATAAGTTATAAAACAGGAGAGGGGAGGACGGATGGATGGAGTTCTGAGTCTCGGCCAAAGTGTTGGCTGTAGCCCAGCGGTGGCCTGAATCCTCTGAAGACAGAAATGAGAACAGACAGACAGAGAGAGAGAGAGACAGAGAGAGAGAGAGAAAGAGAGAGAGAGAGAGGAAATATGACAGTAGTAGTAATGATGATTTATTGATAATAATCAATGAAGATGCGCAGAGGAGACGGAGAGATGAAATACCATCCATCCATCATCCCTCCATCATCCATCATCCATCCATCCATCATCCATCATCCATCCATCCATCATCCCTCCATCATCCATCATCCATCCATCCATCATCCATCCATCATCCATTATCCATCCATCCATCATCCCTCCATCATCCATCCATCCATCATCCATCCTCCATTCATTACATTCACCCTCTATGTCTCTTTGTTTCTCATCCTTTCCAGTCATCATCTCTTTCTTTCTTCTCTCTTCCTTTTCTTCTTTTTTTCCTCATCTCTTTCCTAAGTGGATCCAGGTTGTGATCCTAATGTGACCAAACGCTTCCTGACGGGACGTGAAGCTCCTGGGTTACTGAAGTCAGTAGAAGTTCACGAAACACTTATTACTTAAATATTTACTTTCAGATCCATGAGGGTCACTGAGAGACATGAGACATGAACATCACCCCTCAGGTGGAGTTATGAGGTTTTCACTCGACAGCAGCGATATACATTCACCTTCCCCCGCGTCCTGTGCACAAAACACTCCTCCTCCTCCTCCTCCTCCTCCTCAGAAGAAGGTTATGAAGCATCTTATCCAGGCCGTCCCCATCACACAACCGAAGGATCTGAGTTGAGAACCATCATTACTGTCCTGGCTGTGATGAATGGCGTTGGCGGTTCATCTACAGGGAGCAGGAGGTTATCCAGGCACTTCAACTGGGTCATCACCATCGTTCTCCTCCAGCTCGCTAACCCTCAGCACAATCTGCCTCTAATGGCTTTCAAATCACTCCATTATCATATTTTGGCTGTGAATTTTTACATTTCCAAGCCGGTGGATTAATCACGGCTTGTTTAACCCCCCCCCCCCCCCCCCCCCAGGCAGCATGTGAATTTCTGAATGCAAACCCTCGGGTTGGAAAGCCGTTTGTCAGCCTGCTGATATAACAGTGATGCTGATTGGATGTTCACACAGCTGCAGTGTGGCGAGGCGTCCTGCGGGGGCGGTAGAGACGGCAGCAGGCTGGTAGCACCATTACCTAACGTCATCGCTCTCCTCCCTCCCCTCCCTCCCCTTCTCTCTCTCTCTTTATCTCTCTCTCGCCGATGCATCATCCTCTCTCTCTCTCTCTGCCAGCTCCTTTCTCTCAATGCTCTCTCTATCATTCTGTCGCTCCAGTTATCTCTCTTTTTTGTCACTCTCACCGGTATATCATTCTCTCTCTCCCTCTCTCTCTCCCTCTCTCTCCCTCTCTCTCTCCCCTCTCTTGCCTTATTCCTATGGGGGATTATGGAGCATGCAGACGGCTACAGGAGCACAGCCAATCACAGAGCAGAGGGCACGGGTCACATGACCGAGACTGACTGGCTGTCTGAATGAGCAGCGATGGAGTTTCTCTGTGTGACTCACACAGGGATCCTCTGTAGCTCAGTGAGTAGAGCAAGGCACCGATGCTGCCGGGGTCGGGGGTTCAAATCCCACTAGGGATGAAGTTTCTACTGACTTCATCTAAATGAATGCCAGGTCAGTCAGACCTGTTTTCATCAGTGTGGGTTCATGTTCATGCATCCACCATCTTGTCTGTACATTCATACCTGCTGTTAGGTCGGCGCCTCGTAAGAAAAACTACAACAAGTCGTTTCTGTGTGAGTGAAGC
>JAXDDW010000216.1:220000-232500 GCA_034670385.1 Hoplostethus mediterraneus | reverse complement strand
GAGAGGAAGAGCGTGACTGTAAATAGTCACGTTGGAACGAGCATCTTATGTAATTTCCTGCCGAAGCGTCGATGAAATACGCTTATGTAACCGTCCCACAATGCCCGGCTTCATCTGAATACTTGCATAGAGATCGCTGCGTTGGCCTATGGCGGAGCTCGCATCGCCTTATTTGCATTTATTCAAATGAGCCACACGTAGACACACATACACACACACACACACACACACACACACACACACACACACACACACACACACACACACATTAGGCTTTGATTTGTTGCGTCTGTTGTTCCTCTGGTGTGTGTGTGAGTGTCTTTTATTATATATGAATGTGTGGAAATGTTTGTGTGTGTGTGTGTGTGTGTGTTGAAATTGTCAAAAGGATGAGTAGTGTAGGCTAGTTGCCAGGCCTTCATTAGCCTGATTCCCACTATGGGGCCAAACGGGGCCAAAAGGGGCCAAACGGGGCCAAACGGGGCCAGTCAGGACTTACTCGTTAGTTTCTACCTTCAGTTTCTCCAGTTTTCAGGAGTGTTGCTGTGATCTTTTCATCGTGTCTGAATCTGAGATGCTTCTCCATCCTGGCTGCAGCGTCACAGAAACAAATGAGGAGTTTTCGAATTTCATCCATTCAGTAAAATATGGAGGACAGATCCAGACAGACAGACAGACAGACAGACAGACAGACAGACAGACAAACAGATCCAGGCTCTTTGTAAAAGTACCATCAGTTGTTTGAATTTAGATCAATACTCAGGTGGAGAGAGGAAAAAGATTTGTGTTTGTGCTCTTGTTGAACATCACCGCCACACGATGGCGCCAGAGCAAACTCACGCTCAGCACTTTGAGGTTCATGTTGTCAGTTTTCAGCTGCTGGCTGCCGTGTTTCTGTATTTCTGATGACGTGGAAACAAGTAAAGTCCACAGCAGTTAAAATAAATATAAAACCAAAAGTTACAAAATAAAAGTTACAAATATTAACAGGTTGTTAGATTATCGTGGAAGGAGAGACGGTCTAGGTTGTTACCATGGTTACAGCTGCTAGCGCTCATCCATGTGTCGGCTCTATGGTAGAGGGAAGCAAAATGGCGCACAGGAAGTGTATTGGAAAGGCGTATTGGAAACAAATGATGCAACGTCACGTGCACATCCGTTCACCGTGTCCATTCATTTGTTCAGTCAGGCGTATCAGTGATGAAATGATCAGACAGAAATTCACCATGTCTATTCAAACACAATCAGCTGTTCACAGAGCTGAGGATCCAATATGGCCACCAGAGGGGGCGGGGCTACACCACCTGAAAGTCCTCTATGTGGTCTATGTTGTGTGAGGGTTGTTTTCCTCTGACGTCACGGGATGCCGCTGCAGTCTGAAGGTTTATGGTTTGATTGCAAATCCACCAGAATGTAAAGCAGGCCGACAGCAGGGCCGCATCCTGTTCCAACACCACGTCCACTTTAACGTGTCCTTGCTCGTTTCCTTTCAAAGGTAAAGCAGTACTGGAACATGAAGGTGAGAGTTAATACAATAAAACAACAGATGACCAGAGGGTTTGATTAGTATCTAAACCTGCCGAAGGAAGTGAACTAGGAAGTGAACTAGGGAACATCAGAGGAGGTGATGCATTTTTTAGAAACGAAACTCAGACGAATGCCCAGCAAGCAGAGCGCGCTACAGGTGAACAGGTGTGTGTGTGTGAGAGCGAGAGAGCGAGAGAGAGGGGGGCGTGGCTTTAAACTACCTGCAGCAGGTCGGGTTACCTGTTGCTCTCCAAACTCAGTCGCTGGACTTTGTTCCTCCTGCACGAGATTCACTTCTACCCGTTAATATAACCCCGCGCGCCGCCGCCCGTTAAAACCGGAGTTATTACCGGGCCGTTCTTGAACTTTTAAATCGTTCACTGCTTCGGTCTGGTCTGTTGAGATGAGCTCAGCCAGGTAAGTTGGGTTTTTTTTTCTGACGCTTCTCCATTTCTGCGCGCGAGGAAATAGATGAGCAGCTTTATTCTGCCTCGTGTGTTTATTTATTTCATTTGAAGCCAAACTGAAGCTCGAGCTGTTTTTCACAAACTTCATGTGTGAAGACAGAGTTGTAATTTAGACCAGACACGGTTTCAACAGAACCGGTTTCCTGTGTGTGTGTGTGTGTGTGTGTGTGTGTGTGTGTGTGTGTGTGTGTGTGTGTGTGTGTGTGTGTGTGTGTGTGTGTGTGTGTGTGTGTGTGTCAGTCACAGGGCTGTCAGAGAGGTGTATCCTATGTCCTGCCCTGGGGATACGAGTTTAGCGGTGTGTGTGTGTGTGTCCTCCTCATAGTTACCATGGTTACAGTTACAGATTACCCGTCTGGTCTACTGTTACAGACAGGGATGTGATGGAGGGTCAGCACACTATAATAATACTGGTATGAGGATGTATGATTGGTTTCTGTGGCTGGATAGATGATCGGTTGATTGACAGGTAGGTGATGGACAGATAAGGTAGACGGATCAATGGATCGTCAGATAGATAGTAGATATTGTTGTTGCGTCATCAGCAGCGTTGCAAAAACAAAAACAGCTCAGTAAAAATATTATAATCAAAAAGTATAAGTGATCATGTGTCTGGCCACGGTACCGGATCTGTGGTGGGTCACAGGAGAGCCAGTAGATCTGGGACCCGCCCACCTCACCAGGAAACTCAGAGTTCATTAATCGTTACCAAACAAGGAAGTGAATATATGACATGTCCTGCAGCTTGTTTGTTTGTAGTCAGGGAGGAACCGATCCACTGGCTGATATCTGATCAATAACTGATAGATGGTCAAACCAAACCAGAGTCCCGAGAAGAGAATTTAAATCAGCTGTGTGTGTGTGTGTGTGTCACCATAGCTGTCAAATCCCTTAATCGTTGTCATTGTGCCAGCATGTCATCTTAAAGAAGCAGAGAGGAAGAGGAGGGAGGGATGAAGAGCATCTCACAATAGAGGGGGAGCAGGAAGTGGCAGAACATATAAAAAGAGGAGAAAAGAAGCAATAGATGAATTGAGAGAGGAAGAGGAAGGAGAGAGCATTTATTTTCTGAAGGTATGAAGCCGTTTCATTTGTATTCCTGATGCTGCTGGGCTCCATTAGAACTCAGATTACCTTCCTCTTCATCTTCCTCCTCTTCCTCCTCTTCCTCTGATCCAGCAGGATGCAGCCCAGCTCTCTGAGTCTGTCCAGGCTGATGTTCCCTCAGACGGTCATAACAACACACAATATTATTACACTGTTAAACACGCTGCTACCTGGCCTGGTCCTCTCAGGGCCAATCAGGGCCAGCCTGGTCCTCACAGGGCCAATCAGGGCCAGCCTGGTCCTCACAGGGCCAATCAGGGCCAGTCTGGTTTCCTCTCCAGGGCCAATCAGGGCCAGTCTGGTTTCCTCTCCAGGGCCAATCAGGGCCAGCCTGGTTTCCTCTCCAGGGCCAATCAGGGCCAGTCTGGGCTGATCCTGTGTTTCTGTCTAAATAAAGTTTGATTTGTTTTGTGCCTTGGCGCCCAGAGAGATTTTCCACGGGGCTGTTGTTGTTTCACATAACAGAATATTGCTTAAAGTAATATTTCTCCTCAGATTACATTCCCCTACACTGCTGCTGCCCGACGCCTTGCAGGTTTATTTGCCCTGGGAGTGTTTTCACCACCAGTACAGGAAGAACACAGAAACTGTTGTCATGGATCATCTGCTTTAGTTAGTATCACTTATTGATCTTGTGATATGATGCATGATCAATTTTAGGATCTGTCCATCCGACCTCCAGAAAGAAAAACTGTTCCAGTCACTTCATCCCTCGTTCTCTCTCCTTTCAGTCCGTTGTACCCGGTGTTGCCTAATGCCACTTCCAGCCTAGTTTGAGATTCAGATCTTCAGAGGAAGGTTAGCATATTTGGTTGATTGAGATCTGAGCAGGGTCTGGCTCCTCTGGCCCCCCACAGGGTTCAGGGTCCCGAATACCTTGAGTGAGGTAACAGATCAGCATCAGTAAGATTAAGAACATCCCCGGGCTGTTGTGTCTCTGGTATGCAACGCTACAGAGGATGGTGAACGCTGCGCGACGCATCACCAGGTCGGAGCTGCCCTCCATGGAGGTCCTCTACCAGGTCCTCTACCACCAGCGTAGCAGGAAGAAGACCAGCAGGATCCTGAAGGATCCTTTCCACCCCAGACACAAGCTGTTCTGCCTGCTGCCCTCAGGCAGATGGTTTCGTAGCATCCGGACTCACACCACCAGATTCAAAGACAGTTTCTTCCCACAATCCATCGGGCTCTTGAACAATCACACCTGAGCCCCCCCCCCCCCCCCCCCCCTCCACTGCTCGCACATTATGTCTGTTGTCTTAGCATTAGCGTTAGGTGTCGAAGAGACACAAGAATTTCATTGCACACTTTTGCTTCTGTGAACGTTGTGTATATGACAATAAAAACCTTGAACCTTGATCGAAGGAATGTTTGGAATCAATCTACTTGCTTTTACCGCCAATAAATCATTATCACCTTCATTTAGAGACATTATTACCTACCATAAACTACCATAAATAAACCAGACCACCTCTACCAGCCTGTCAGCCTCTACTAGCCTCTACTCTCATTCTACTTTATGTCCACCGGGTCGATTTGGAGGGAAATCTGCTGGATTGCTTTATGCCACCAAACAGGAAGAGGGCGCTGTTCTTCCAGCGCTAACGGAGATAAAGATAAAGAGAGAAACACTAGTGACAAAACCACTGGTGTGATAGAGACTACCAGTCATCTCCACCCTGGTCTCACTGGTTTACAGTCTTTCTACCAGGTAGAACCAGTGATCTGATCTAGTGATGGTTAAAATGCTGCACATGGCACCTTTAAATAAAGTTACAAATGAAACTTCAGTGCATCCTTTGATAGTTAATCTGCGTTGGCATCTATTGGACTTGTCCCCACCGTTTTTAACGAGGAGCCAAACAGTGCTGCAAGTCAACACAGATCCAGATCAACCCAGATCCATAAATCTGGTACATTTTCACAAAACAAGGAAAATCAATTCCAGCTCGGTAGAGAAAGAAATCACACTTTTGTACTTTTGACGCTACGGTGAATTTTCGCCTGGACCACACATCGATTCACACAGCGACATTTATCGATCTTTTGTAGACTTTTGGTTCTTGGTTCATTAAATGTGTTCACGTTCGCGGGCCTCTGGTGTTTGTGTTGATCCTAATGGTTTAATCCTCGTCGGACTCTTACAGGTCTCTGTGCAGGTTTATCCAGAGCCCAGAGAGGGAGGCTGTAAACAGGCTCACGTTTCACTGACACAGCATTGTACTGCTGAACACACACACACACACACACGCACAATGACTGTATTTGCTTAACTTCCCCTCTCTTCCACTTTAATCACAAATGGCTCTGTAAACCATCTTGTCTGGTAAACCACTTCTCTGTAAGTCTCGTATCTGACAGCTAACCATCACTGTCTTGTTGTTAGCACATCTGATTAGCACACTAGCTAACGTATCTAGTAGCAGCTAGCGTTAGCAGTGGCTAGTAGTCCCATGTTAACAGTAACTAAATTAGCCTGCTGGCTACTGAGCTAGCTAACCATAGTATCTGGTCAGCTAACCATCACTGTCTTGTTGTTAGCACATCTGATTAGCACACTAGCTAACGTATCTAGTAGAAGCTAGCGTTAGCAGTGGCTAGTAGTCCCATGTTAACAGTAACTAGTTAGCTAGCTACCAGTTAGTTCAGGTGAACTAGCTGACTCTTCTCCAGCTCCAACTCAGAGTGTTTTGGAGTAGAGACTAGGGCTAAAGACAAGACAGTTTACTGAGTCACAGTAACCTACATTTGGAGACAAATCTACCTGATTTCGAACCAGTAGCTCAAAATGAATCGAACTTAAAAGGTTTTGGGGTTTTTCTATTTTTTTCTGAGGCCATGTCCACACTGATCCGTTTAAATGTGACAGTGCATATTTACCTCTCAGTGTTCTTCTTCCGTCCACGCTACTCCGACGTTTTTGACTCCCAAAAACGGAGCTTTCTGAAAACACTCTTCCAAGTGGATGAATTTGAAACCCCGGCCTCCTGTTGTAGTGTTGTAGTGTGGACGGCGTTGTAGTGTTGTAGTGTGGACGGCGTTGTAGTGTTGTAGTGTGGACGGTGTTGTAGTGTTGTAGTGTGGACGGTGTTGTAGTGTTGTAGTGTGGACGGTGTGGTAGTGTGGACGGTGTGGTAGTGTTGTAGTGTGGACGGTGTAGTAGTGTTGTAGTGTGGACGGTGTTGTAGTGTTGTAGTGTGGACGGTGTTGTGTGGACGGTGTGGTAGTGTGGACGGTGTGGTAGTGTTGTAGTGTGGACGGTGTTGTAGTGTGGACGGTGTTGTAGTGTTGTAGTGTGGACGGTGTTGTAGTGTGGACGGTGTTGTAGTGTTGTAGTGTGGACGGTGTTGTAGTGTGGATGGTGTAGTGTTGTAGTGTGGACGGTGTTGTAGTGTTGTAGTGTGGATGGTGTTGTAGTGTTGTAGTGTGGACGGTGTTGTAGTGTTGTAGTGTGGGCGGTGTGGTAGTGTTGTAGTGTGGACGGTGTTGTAGTGTGGACGGTGTTGTAGTGTGGACGGTGTTGTAGTGTGGACGGTGTTGTAGTGTTGTAGTGTGGACGGTGTTGTAGTGTGGACGGTGTTGTAGTGTTGTAGTGTGGACAGTGTTGTAGTGTTGTAGTGTGGACGGTGTTGTAGTGTTGTAGTGTGGATGGTGTAGTGTTGTAGTGTGGACAGTGTTGTAGTGTTGTAGTGTGGACGGTGTTGTAGTGTTGTAGTGTGGACGGTGTGGTAGTGTAGTGTGGACGGTGTTGTAGTGTTGTAGTGTGGACGGTGTTGTAGTGTTGTAGTGTGGACGGTGTTGTAGTGTTGTAGTGTGGATGGTGTTGTAGTGTTGTAGTGTGGATGGTGTTGTAGTGTTGTAGTGTGGATGGTGTTGTAGTGTTGTAGTGTGGACGGTGTTGTAGTGTGGACGGTGTTGTAGTGTTGTAGTGTGGACGGTGTTGTAGTGTTGTAGTGTGGACGGTGTTGTAGTGTTGTAGTGTGGACGGTGTTGTAGTGTGGATGGTGTAGTGTTGTAGTGTGGATGGTGTTGTAGTGTTGTAGTGTGGACGGTGTTGTAGTGTTGTAGTGTGGACGGTGTTGTAGTGTGGATGGTGTAGTGTTGTAGTGTGGATGGTGTAGTGTTGTAGTGTGGACGGTGTTGTAGTGTTGTAGTGTGGATGGTGTTGTAGTGTGGACGGTGTTGTAGTGTTGTAGCTGTGGATGGTGTTGTAGTGTTGTAGTGTGGATGGTGTTGTAGTGTTGTAGTGGACGGTGTTGTAGTGTGGATGGTGTTGTAGTGTTGTACGTGTGGACGGCGTTGTAGTGTGGAAATGGAGACTGGCTGTTTTTTTTCTTTCGTCATGTGATCCAGGCGAGTGGTCTGCACATGGAATAAAGTTTGAGTTTTTAGTGATTTGTTTGGACAGAGAGCTTTTGGAAAACACTAGACCTGAAAATCCTGTTTTCACAATTAAAGGGCTCAGTGTGGACGGAGCCTCAGGTCTTCAGGTCTTCATCAGAAAACACATTTACTATGAAGACGTGTATTATTGTGGTTATATTCAGCCTTTTGCTCTCATTCCTCCTCTCGGTTTCCAACTCTTCCTCATGTTCCTCCTGTTGTCAGAAAGTGTAGATGAGGCATCTCAACTATCCCATCTCTCCCCCCTCACCTCCCTCACCTCCCCACCCTCACCTCCCTCACCTCCCCCACCTCCCTCACCCTCACCTCCTCCATTCCCCTTTTTCGACTTCTCTCCATAATTAGATAGTTGAGATCAGGTATCTTTCATTCCTCTCTCTCTCTCTCTCTCTCTCTCTCTCTCTCTCTCTCTCTCTCTCTCTCTCTCTCTCTCTCTCTCTCTCTCTCTCTCTCTCTCTCTCTCTCTCTCTCTCTCCATCAGGAGGACAGAAAGGCTGTTTGTTCCCTGGCTGCCTCCTTTGTCCTGAGGAGACAATAGCCTCACTCTGAGGGCAGAACGGGGGGGGGGGGGGGGGGGGTGTAGAGGGACAAGGACAGGGGGAGGAAAGGGGGGAGGGTTAGGGGGGAGGGGTAGGACCAGATTGGCGTTTTAGTTCTACAACTATTTCTCACAGGCAGAAATAATCTCATTGGTTGAGTTAAACCTCAGTGGGCGGAGCCAAAGAACCACAGTTTTTCGAAGTTAGCTGACTAGCAAGAAGGAACTCAATAAAACCAATAAAATCAATAAAACATACATGGCATCATTTACAGTCATGATGTTGGAAGGTTAGCAGGCTAACCAGCTAACCTAGATAGCTATAAGCTAGTATGACTAGTTTGAACTTGGAAGGTCAGCTAGGCTAACTAGCTAACCTAGATTACCTCGTGTCTTTCTCACTGGGCTTCAGTCTAACGTTCCTTAGCCAGAAAAACAGTTGGTCTTTGGCCCCGCCCACTGAGGTTCAACTCCAACCAATGAGATTATTTCTGCCTTCAAGAAAGTAAAAGTCTAATCTGTAGGAAGGAGGAGGAGAAGGAGAAGGAGAAGGAGGAGGAGGAGGAGGAGGAGGAGGAGGAGAAGGAGAAGGAGGAGGAGGAGGAGGAGGAGAAGGAGTTGGGTTGAGGAAGAAGGGAGAGGTAAAAGAAAGTGTGAAAGGTGAAGAGAGAGGGAAGGATGACGGGGGAGAGGGGGTGAAGGGGAACAGAAGAGCAGCCGCCATTATGTCGCTGCCAGCCCTGCCGTCCACACACACACACACACACACACACACACACACACACACACACAACTGCAACAACCAAACGGCTATCAGCAGAAACACAGATGTTACCACAGGCTGCTCCCCGCTCTGGTGTGTGTGTGTGTGTGTGTGTGTGTGTGTGTGTGTGTGTGTGTGTGTGTGTGTGTGTGTGTGTGTGTGTGTGTGTGTGTGTGTGTGTGTGTGTGTGTGTGTGTGTGTGTGTGTGTGTGTGTGTGTGTGTGTGTGTGTGTGTGTGTGTGTGTGTGTGTGGTATTTCTACTCTTATGAGGACTACAATTTAGAAAGATTAAATTCTCCCAGGCTGAGACGTTTTGCATCCCCAGTTCTTTACCGAGTTAGTTTAGGACCCTGAAGGCATCACATTAGATTTGACATGATGCATTCAGGGTGTTTAGCTGATGCTCTCATCCACAGTGACTAGCAGCGACTATAACAGTGGCTTAGGACTCGCACCAGCTGGACGCAAAACAGCCTCTTAACTGAAGCCATGAAGCAGAGCAACCTGCAGCTCTGATCAGCTGTCAATCACTCATCAATCAATCAGAACTCATGATGAACGATACCAGAAGGTTCAAGCTCTAATTTTCTTCCTTCCTGTTTCCTGTTTTTATTATGAGAAGTCGTAAAGCTGCGGTGGATCAGCAGCAGTGAATACTAGTCTCTCCTCCATGAAGTCACCGCAGAGGTCCCGCCTCTCCATAGATCTGATTGGACAGTAGAGAAGAAAACAAGAGTGATGTTAGGAACCTTTCCAGTCTTAAACTAGTTTTCAACTCGGGACCCTCGAGGTGCCGAGATCTGAAAATCTTCACTCACACTGAAAACAAACACAAAATATAAACAGTTGAATGTCGGTACGAGTCCAAGGTAAAAACCAGAGTGCAGAAGCAAAGAGGTGATCCAGCAGGTGATCCAGCAGGTGATCCACCAGGTGATCCACCAGGTGATCCAGGGCTGCAGGAAAACAGACACACTGACAGAAACACACAGACAGGTCAGGTTAAGGTCTGGTAACTAAACCGGTCTGGTTAAGGTCTGGTAACTAAACCGGTCTGGTAACTAAACCGGTCTGGTTAAGGTCTGGTTAAGGTCTGGTAACTAAACCGGTCTGGTTAAGGTCTGGTTAAAGGGTAATTCCGGGATTTTTCAACCTGGCCTCTATGTCCACAAAATCTCTTTTCATACGTTTAAGTAGATCCCAAAAGGGTTAGGGTTAGGGTTAGAGTGTCTCCGGTCCATCGGCTCAACCGGCAGGCGCGTAACGGCGGCCCGATGGCGGCAACTTAATCCGTAAAGACATACTGACCATACTACCGGTCAAAGCACGTCCACTAGAAGTGCTTGTTTTTGTCACGGACGGCTCAGATTGTTGTTCGTGTTATTATCCAAATGTCTGACATGTCAGGACGGTTGATACGTGACAGACGAGTTTTGAGTTTACTAGAGGAACTGCTAGAACTTGCAGCAGCTGATTCTGGTCAGGTTCTGGTTCTGGTCTGGTTATGGTTATGGTCTGGTTCTGGTTCTGGTTCTGGTTCTGGTTCTGGTCAGGGTCTGGTCTGTTTATGGTCTGGGTCTGGTTCTGGTCTGGTTATGTTCTGGTCAGGTTCTGGTCTGTTTCTGGTCAGGTTCTGGTCTGGTTATGGTCAGGTTCTGGTCAGGTTATGATTCTGGTCTGGTTCTGGTCTGGTTCTGGTTCTGGTTGTGTGCTGGTCGGCGGAGGCAGACCGGTGGGTTGTGTTGTTGCTGACTGAACGTCCTTCCCGGCGAGGCGGAGGGCAGAGGAGGTGATTAACTTTGTCTGAGGACACCAACACTGTTCCAACACTGTTCCAACACGGCTGCATCCCAACAGGAGAAACTGGCCTCCTCCCCTCCCACCTCACCCACCTGGAAGCAGCAGGGCAGCCTGGAAAAAACCTCGAGGTTGAGACGACACTCAACGTATTTTAACAATAAATACAACAACCTCTTTGTGAAGAAACAGTGATAAAAGATTAAAGTGATAATCTTTTCATCCAGTCTCCATCTTCCTCTCAGCCTCACTGTGGTGTTCTTCACTGTGGTGTTCTTCACTGTGGTGTTCCTCACTGTGGTGTTCTTCACTGTGGTGTTCTTCACTGTGGTGTTCCTCACTGTGGTGTTCTTCACTGTGGTGTTCCTCACTGTGGTGTTCCTCACTGTGGTGTTCTTCACTGTGGTGTTCTTCACTGCTCTTCCCAGAGATCACCTGTCAATCAAACAGTGTGTCCAGTACTGTGACGTCTTCCTCCTTGGATTTCCTGTTGATGGAGTTTGAGTTCCTGTAGGTGGCGCTCTTCTCTCTGTCTGTTCAGCCACGGTGGCTATCGCTGCTCATGCTAACTACCCAGTTCTTCTTCTGTTGAAACGTCAAACCCATCACTTCCTGTCTCCAGAGGGTTTCTCCTGACCCCGGGTGTTGAGAGCAGCAGGTGGAGAAGCTTCCTGACCTGGTTGATCACTGCGAGATTTAGAAATGTTTCGTGTAGAGAAACACGAAGCGCTCCACGTATCACCTTTACTGTACTAGTTTCAAGTTTCTGTCCACACCCACAGAGACAAATGCTATTTTAATTTGGCTGCGTGCCAACACTATTTTCGTCCCTATGTGGTTTTTATTCACCGGTTTCATGTTTCACCCTCTGGCCCCTCCCACAGGGGGTCAGGGTGAGGCTCAATATGGCCACCCTCCTACAGGAGAAACCTCCTCCTGTGTCTTCCCTCTGCCAGCTTCAGGTTTGTGTCCTCAGCCAGGCAGCAGAGGAGGTGATTAACATTGTCTCAGGACACAGACATTATTTTAATGCGTCTGAGTCCTAATAGTCTAACCTCCCTCCCTTCCTCTCACCTCAATCACCTCCTTCGCTGAATATCATCGTACTTCCAAAGCGGCTGCAGTCTAATAGTAGAAATTCATCTCTTTTCCCTTTTCTATCTAGGAGGTGACACTCTATCCTCCCACCTCCTGTAGCTGAAGATCATATTTGTAAAGTGTCTGTGCTCCAATAGTGTTGGTCTGTCTCCTCTTCTCTCCATGCTAGTGAGACTTGAAGGAAAATGAAAGGATCCCCTCAGATCCCCTCAGATCCCATCAACACATTCCAGGACGTATTTAGTGATGAATTGTTGTAATTTACTTTTGGTGAACCCACTTTCCCCCAACGTGCCACCTCTACTTCAATTAGTGATTTCCTACGTTTCCCAGAATGCCTTTGGACAACCCCCAGAGAAGGGGCGTGAGCGTTCCGCTTGGCTGTGACCGAAGTGAAGTCAGCTTGGTATTGGATGTTCAGTAGATATTAGGTTTCCACCTTCAGTAACCTGCACAGAAATTCTGGTCTATCTGGTCTATCTTGCTACTGCATTGCATTCTGGTCTATTTTGACTATTGCATTGCATTCTGGTCGATCTCGCTACTGCATTGCATTCTGGTCTATCGTGGCTACTGAAGGCAGACAGGCTGGTAGAGGCAGACAGGCTGCTGCTGGTGGAGTTATATTGATGACTCTACAGTATTGTTTATTGGAGCACCAGAAAGCGAAGTGTTGATGTTTGTATTCAAATCCTGTTTCCAAGTCGGGAAGAGAAGGAAAGGAGACGAGGAGAGGGAGAGTTGTTGGACTGTTGAGCCTCGGCCCACTGTTTGTCCCTGGCAGACATTTGTAGGAGG
>JAXDDW010000216.1:210000-217500 GCA_034670385.1 Hoplostethus mediterraneus | reverse complement strand
GTGTGTGTGTGTGTGTGTGTGTGTGTGTGTGTGTGTGTGTGTGTGTGTGTGTGTGTGTGTGTGTGTGTGTGTGTGTGTGTGTGTGTGTGTGTGTGTGTGTGTGTGTGTGTGTGTGTGTGTGTGTGTGTGTGTTGACTTGAAGGTCTTGTAAATGACTTGTCTGGTGGTTTACATTTTATTACCAGTATCGTCACATCCAATCAGGGTTTCTTCATCAATAAATAAAGAGGAGGAGGAGGAAGAAGAAGGGGGAGCAGGAGAGGAGGAATGTTAGAAGGAGGAAGAGAAATGGAGGAGGAGGGGGGGAGGCTGGCAGCCAGTCTGTCTGTAGGATTATTGTGACATTGGATGTTGGACCACTCTGCTGCACACACACACACACACACACACACACACACACACACACACACACACACACACATTATTGCCATTGATCTTATACCCACAGCAGCCATTTTGACCTCAGGGTGGAAACTCAACCTGGAAGATAAACATATAATACTAAAATAACTAGATCTAAAATTACTAAATATAAAATAACTCGATATAAAATAACTCGATATAAAGTAACTAGATATATTTACACTGAGTTCAGATCCACCTGACTGTAATTGAATCAACTAGAAATCTGAGGAACAACAAAGAATTCAGCTAGCTTACTAGCTAGTTAGCTGCTAGCTAGCTACACCTTGTTGATGAGAGGTCAGAGGAGGGCAGACTGGTTCAAGACGCTCCAGTAACATCTTTACAACAGTGGTAAGCAGAAGGGAGCTTGTTGGATCCATGATGGAGGATTCAGGCTGTTGGAGGCAGAAGGTCCTACCTACTAGAGAGGTGGAGACAGAAGGTCCTACCTACTAGAGAGGTGGAGACAGAAGGTCCTACCTACTAGAGAGGTGTTGGAGGGAGAAGGTCCTACCTACTAGAGAGGTTGGAGGGAGAAGGTCCTACCTACTAGAGGGGTTGGAGGGAGAAGGTCCTACCTACTAGAGAGGTGGAGGCAGAAGGTCCTACCTACTAGAGAGGTGGTGGAGACAGAAGGTCCTACCTACTAGAGAGGTGGAGACAGAAGGTCCTACCTACTAGAGAGGTGTTGGAGGCAGAAGGTCCTACCTACTAGAGAGGTGTTGGAGGCAGAAGGTCCTACCTACTAGAGAGGTGGAGACAGAAGGTCCTACCTACTAGAGAGGTGTTGGAGGGAGAAGGTCCTACCTACTAGAGAGGGTGGAGGGAGAAGGTCCTACCTACTAGAGGGGTTGGAGGGAGAAGGTCCTACCTACTAGAGAGGTGTTGGACGGAGAAGGTCCTACCTACTAGAGAGGTTTTGGAGGGAGAAGGTCCTACCTACTAGAGGGGTTGGAGGGAGAAGGTCCGAGGGGTTGGAGGGAGAAGGTCCTACCTACTAGAGAGGTGTAGGAGGCAGAAGGTCCTACCTACTAGAGAGGTGTTGGAGGCAGAAGGTCCTACCTACCAGAGAGGTGTTGGAAGCAGAAGGTCCTACCTACTAGAGAGGTGTTGGAGGCAGAAGGTCCTACCTACTAGAGAGGTGTTGGAGGCAGAAGGTCCTACCTACTAGAGAGGTGGAGACAGAAGGTCCTACCTACTAGAGAGGTGGAGGAGGCAGAAGGTCCTACCTACTAGAGAGGTGTTGGAGGGAGAAGGTCCTACCTACTAGAGAGGTGGAGGAGGCAGAAGGTCCTACCTACCAGAGAGGTGTTGGAAGCAGAAGGTCCTACCTACTAGAGAGGTGGAGGAGGCAGAAGGTCCTACCTACCAGAGAGGTGTTGGAAGCAGAAGGTCCTACCTACTAGAGAGGTGGAGGAGGCAGAAGGTCCTACCTACCAGAGAGGTGTTGGAAGCAGAAGGTCCTACCTACTAGAGAGGTGTTGGAGGGAGAAGGTCCTACCTACTAGAGGGGTTGGAGGGAGAAGGTCCTACCTACTAGAGAGGTGTTGGACGGAGAAGGTCCTACCTACTAGAGAGGTTTTGGAGGGAGAAGGTCCTACCTACTAGAGGGGTTGGAGGGAGAAGGTCCGAGGGGTTGGAGGGAGAAGGTCCTACCTACTAGAGAGGTGTAGGAGGCAGAAGGTCCTACCTACTAGAGAGGTGTTGGAGGCAGAAGGTCCTACCTACCAGAGAGGTGTTGGAAGCAGAAGGTCCTACCTACTAGAGAGGTGTTGGAGGCAGAAGGTCCTACCTACTAGAGAGGTGTTGGAGGCAGAAGGTCCTACCTACTAGAGAGGTGTTGGAGGCAGAAGGTCCTACCTACTAGAGAGGTGGAGACAGAAGGTCCTACCTACTAGAGAGGTGGAGGAGGCAGAAGGTCCTACCTACTAGAGAGGTGTTGGAGGGAGAAGGTCCTACCTACTAGAGAGGTGGAGGAGGCAGAAGGTCCTACCTACCAGAGAGGTGTTGGAAGCAGAAGGTCCTACCTACTAGAGAGGTGGAGGAGGCAGAAGGTCCTACCTACCAGAGAGGTGTTGGAAGCAGAAGGTCCTACCTACTAGAGAGGTGGAGGAGGCAGAAGGTCCTACCTACCAGAGAGGTGTTGGAAGCAGAAGGTCCTACCTACTAGAGAGGTGTTGGAGGGAGAAGGTCCTACCTACCAGAGAGGTGTTGGAGACAGAAGGTCCTACCTACTAGAGAGGTGTTGGAGACAGAAGGTCCTACCTAATAGAGAGGTGTTGGAGGCAGAAGGTCCTACCTACTAGAGAGGTGGAGACAGAAGGTCCTACCTACTAGAGAGGTGTTGGAGGCAGAAGGTCCTACCTACTAGAGAGGTGTTGGAGGCAGAAGGTCCTACCTACCAGAGAGGTGTTGGAGACAGAAGGTCCTACCTACTAGAGAGGTGTTGGAGGCAGAAGGTCCTACCTACTAGAGAGGTGGAGGAGGCAGAAGGTCCTACCTACCAGAGAGGTGTTGGAAGCAGAAGGTCCTACCTACTAGAGAGGTGGAGGAGGCAGAAGGTCCTACCTACCAGAGAGGTGTTGGAAGCAGAAGGTCCTACCTACTAGAGAGGTGTTGGAGGGAGAAGGTCCTACTTACTAGAGAGGTGTTGGAGGCAGAAGGTCCTACCTACTAGAGAGGTGGAGACAGAAGGTCCTACCTACCAGAGAGGTGTTGGAGACAGAAGGTCCTACCTACCAGAGAGGTGTTGGAGACAGAAGGTCCTACCTACTAGAGAGGTGTTGGAGACAGAAGGTCCTACTTACTAGAGAGGTGTTGGAGGCAGAAGGTCCTACCTACTAGAGAGGTGGAGGAGGCAGAAGGTCCTACCTACTAGAGAGGTGTTGGAGGCAGAAGGTCCTACCTACTAGAGAGGTGTTGGAGGCAGAAGGTCCTACCTACTAGAGAGGTGGAGGAGGCAGAAGGTCCTACCTACTAGAGAGGTGGAGGAGGCAGAAGGTCCTACCTACTAGAGAGGTGGAGGAGGCAGAAGGTCCTACCTACTAGTCAGTAGTAAGAGTTCATGACAATATGAACATTATTATAACTTAAAAAAGGGACTGACAGGGCAAAGAGGCTCACAACCCCCTACCGTGCATGAACACACACATACACACACACACACACACACACACACACACACACACACACACACACACACACACAGGGAGACCGTGAGTAGGACCTATGTGGCCTCTCCTGGTTCAGGGCTAAAGCCTTGGCCTCAAAAGTCTCTTCTGTTACACACACACACACTCACACTCACACTCACACACACACTCACACTCACACTCACACTCACACACACACACATCCCAGGGTGAGAGCATGGGTGCTGAAGCCTTGGCCTCATCAGCCTGCTGTGAGCCAGGAGGGAGCGCTTGATTTATGAGTCTGGAAGGCAGGAAGTTCTCAGGTGGATGCACACATTCTCTCTCTCTCACACACACACACACACACACACACACACACACACACACACACACACACACACACACACACACACACACACACACACACACACTGTCTCTTTCTCTCTGTCTGTCTCTCTCTCTCTCTCTCTCTCTCTCTCTCCCTCTCTCTCTCTCTCTCTCACACACTCACACACACACACACACACACACACATTACTGAGTTGACTTATCTACTGTGTCTTCCTTTTTTAAAGGAGGGAAGAAAAGGGGGAAGTGTAAAAGAAGAAGAGGAAGTTGGGGCAGAAGGATGGAAGCAAAGGGGAAGGAAGAGAAGGAGGGAAAGGAGGAAGGCTAGAGGAAAGGAAAGATGTAAGGAAGTGAGTAAGGAAGGGGGGTAGAAGGAGGAGATAGCAACTAAAGGAGAGAAGAGAGGAAGAAAAATGAGGGAGGAGGGAAGGAATAATAAATCTCTCTCCCTTCTCTCTCCTCCCCCCCCCCCCCCCCCCCGTCAGTCCAGTCATTCAGAACAGTAATAGTTCCTCTTCAATAATAGACCCAGAGAGACTCATAAATAACTGTGTGTGTGTGTGTGTGTGTGTGTGTGTGTGTGTGTGTGTGTGTGTGTGTGTGTGTGTGTGTGTGTGTGTGTGTGTGTGTGTGTGTGTGTGTGTGTGTGTGTGTGTGTGTGTGTGTGTGTCCAGGGTGAAGCAGGGTTTACCTGCACACGTTAACCAAGCTGTGACGACTTGATTGATGGGTCTCTATTCTGACAGATTGTGGGCGGGGCCAGAGACTCTGATTGCATCTATACAGTTTTAAACATGATTTAAAACCTGCTTTGGTTTTGACTTCATAACGTTACAGTGTCGTAAAGCGTTAGCACAGCTAGCTAGCAAGCGCTAACAGAAACAGAGAAACTCAATAAAATGAGGTCAGACCATCGATGGATCAACCGTTCTCCATCGTTGTTGAGATGTTTGTTCCTGAAGTCTTTCAGACTCAGAGTTTCCATACAGTTGACAGGCAGAAATATTGATCATGACACTAAATCACATCAGTAGAGAAATCTGATTGGTTCCCAAGTTCAGCCGTGTCCAACGTTTCTTAACCGACAAGCTTGTTGAGCGTCCACATGGACTTCTCTTCTGTCTTCCAACAGGTAGAGGTCAGGTGATGTCATGATGCCTGGAGTAGCCCCGCCCCCTTCGGGTCGTCATGACGACTGCGATGTCATGTCTGGAGAGGAAGTGAGGGATCCCTGTGAGTCTCTGGTTTCACTGCATTGCTCCCTGCCTCCATTGGAAATGAATGGGGAGGACGGGGAGGAAGTGCAACTGGACAGCAGCTGGAGCCAAGATGGCGACCTGGCCCTGCAGGGGGGTGGACCGTGAGTTGGTGTAGTGGTGGACAGTTCTGGTGCATTCATGTGCTGTTGGGATTATCGGATATCCGACTTTCCCACCAGGAAGTACCATTTTGGAACGTTTAGTTTCCTGCTTTCCTCCATTGTTGTTGCTATGACTATAATAACAAACATGAAGAACCACCAACCTGTCTGTCTGTCTGCCTGTCTCTCTGCCTGTCTGTCTGTCTGTCTGTCTGCCTGCCTGTCTGTCTCTCTGCCTGTCTGTCTGTCTGTCTGTGTAGGTTGGAGAGGCGGTGGGTTCTCTGGCGTGAGTTTATGAAGGAACACTCCCACCTGGATGCGTGGCTGCGATTGGCTGAGCAGGCTGTCACTTCTCCTAACTCCGCCCACGTCACCTATGTCACTGCCAAGGAGGAACTGAGGAAGTTTGAGGTGAGGAGGGGAAGGAGCTCCATCCTCCCAACTGGACTGGTCCAGGAGCAAGTTCACCTTTAACCCTTTAACAGCATCACAGGGAGACTAGTGTTACTAACTAGTTACTAACTAGTTACTAACTAGCTCTCTAGACTTTCACTGTGGAACTTTTCACTTTACTTGCCAAGGACAATAAATGTAGAGGAGTTTGCCTCGTCGTTCCCATTTCCTTTCCTTTGTTTCACGCTCCACATCTCCTCGTTCTCTTCACCTTGGACTGAGATTAACTCATCAGTCATGAATCCATTCTCTCCTCCCTCTGACCTGTCATCCTCAAAACGCCTGAACCTGTGTGTGTGTGTGTGTGTGTGTGTGTGTGTGTGTGTGTGTGTGTGTGTGTGTGTGTGCGTGTGGTGTGTGTGTGTCCAGAGGCTGCGGTGTGAGGCGGCGACCCGGCTGGTCCAGCTGGACGGTCTGACCCGTCAGAATCGGACGTTGACCCGGCGGTTCCAGGGCGCCATGCGGGCGCGGCTGCTGGCGATGACGCGGGACTGCGGGCGGCGATGGGACGACCTGAACACCAGACTAGAAACCATCACACGGAGACTGAAGGTCAGAGGTCAACCACGACACCGAAATACCCAGAAGAAGAATGAGACAGAAACGACAAGCTGAAAGGACTACCCCGACCTTTAGTAGCACTACTAGCATTAGCAGTGTCTAGTAGTCCCATGTTAACAGTAACTAGTTAGCTAGCTTACGTATCTAGTAGCAGCTAGCATTAGCAGTGGCTAGTAGTCCCATGTTAACAGTAAATAGTTAGCTAGCTAACGTATCTAGTAGAAGCTAGCGTTATCAGTGGCTAGTAGTCCCATGTTAACAGTAACTAAACTAGCCTGCTGGCTAGTTAGCTAGCTAACATAGCTAGTAGAAGCTAGCGTTAGCAGTGGCTAGTAGTCCCATGTTAACAGTAACTAGTTAGCTAGCTACCAGTTAGTTCAGGTGAACTAGCTGACTCTTCTCCAGCTCCAACTCAGAGTGTTTTGGAGTAGAGACTAGGGCTAAAGACAAGACAGTTTACTGAGTCACAGTAACCTACATTTGGAGACAAATCTACCTGATCACACTGATCACTTTTACTGAGAACGTTACTGGAGGATCTACAGACACACCACAACAACCTGGTTCAGACAGTCAACTGGTTCTACTGACACATTAACTAACAGACTGATCCTGGATCAGATGGTAGCAGGAAGTCTCTAATTAATGAAATAATCTCTCCGTCTCTTTCTCAGTATTTTGTGTCAGAGAGGGAGGGGTTTGAGTCAGAGAGGGAGGAGCTAGCTCTCTGGTTGGCTGATCTGGACATCCGTCTGGCCGAGGTGGAGCACCTGACAGGAAACACCTGCGACAAGATGAGACACCTGCAGGTGTGTGTGTGTCCATTCCAGGTGAACCAGTCACCTGATGTGTTTCTAAAGCTCTGTGTGTGCGTGTGCGTGTGCGTGCGTGCGTGCGTGTGCGTGTGCATGTGCGTGTGTGTTTGTGTGTGTTTGTGTGTGTGTGTGTTTGTGTGTGTCCAGTCGTTCCAGGAGTGTGTGTGTGTGAACGCCCTGCAGCTGCTGGACCTGCTGACCTGCAGCCACGTGGTCAACGGCATCGGGCGCATACACACCCGCCTGCTCAGCATGAGACTGGCACACACACACACACACACACACACACACACACACACACACACAGCTGCAAGTGCATGGATCATTCACATACTACAACTGCCTGAAATCTCTCCTCTCCTCCTCTCCTCCCCTCTTCTCCTCTCTTCCTCCTCTCCTCCCCCTCTCCCCCTCTCCTCCTCCC
>JAXDDW010000216.1:182500-202500 GCA_034670385.1 Hoplostethus mediterraneus | reverse complement strand
TCTCTCTCTCTCTCCCTCCTTGTCTCTCTCTCTCTCCCTCCTTGTCTCTCTCTCTCTCTCTCTCCCTCCTTGTCTCTCTCTCTCTCCCTCTTTGTCTCTCTCTCCCTCTCTCTCTCTCCCTCCCTCCCTCCCTCTCTCCCTGTCTCTCTTCATCCAGACTAATAACTGATTCTGAGTCAGCTCTCCCTGCAGCTTCATGTCTTTCTGCCCATTAGGTTTCATTGGCCTCAGCCTTTATTTTTCTCTCTCATTAACGGTGAAAGCGTCTCTTCTGTTTCCTCGTCCATCTGAATAAATTCATAAAGTTTTGATTTACAGAACAGAGTCTGGCTGCAGTTTAACTGTCGCCATAAAAAAGTAGAGAGACACCAACTTTGTTCCTCCCTCTCCTTCTTCCTCTTCTTCCTCTTCTCCTCTGTCTGTAATTAAAGACTTAAATCCGTTAATGCCATTTATTATCCGTATCATGGAAATAATAATGTTACTGTTCAGTCAGTGAATGAGGCCAGTTGATTCTCTCCATGGATGCTTGAAAGCATTAAAAGTCTTTAAATATCTAAATTGAAACTAAAACTAATCGGTAAACGTCTCCTCTGATCTGATCTGTGACTTTCTGATTTGTACATCGGCCTATTTTGTGTTTCTCTATCATCAATAATCATTTCTGAATGTTTCTAAAGCATTTTTCATCTGCATCTCAAAGTGTAAATAAACTGTTGTGAGCGACGGCGGCCAGCAGGGGGGGACAGCGAGCGAAGAGGACGTTCTGACGTTCTGCTAGCTACTGAGCTAGGTAGCCAGCTAGGTAGCCAGCTAGGTAGCCAGCTAGCTAACATCATAGAGAGGTCTACTTGCTTGGCTAACATTGGCGCAATATCAAGGTAGATATTTAGCGAGTATTCAGAGATCAGAGATAATTGAACATTGCGAAACATCGCAGAAATTACCGAGGTTTGGACCTCAGTGGTCACTACGACCATGCCTCCATCCAGTTCACGAAAGCCCCTCTGGAGACAGGAAGTGATCCGTTTTACATTTCCTGTTTGATTGGAATAAATTGAAGAACTGAAAAAAACATGTAAATGATGAATAAGGCCTTAACACGATTAAAAAGTCTTAACACGTTACTAGAGAACTGTAACGTCAGGTCTGTTGTCATGTTGATGTTTAGTCCAGCTGGACCGGGAGGAACATGAACCAAGAAACACTAAACACTAAAAGAGGAGAACTTTTATTTTGTAGCTTGTTCAGTTTGACCTCAGACAACCAGCTGGTTCTTCATTTGGGGTTTTGAATTGTGTTTAAATGTAATTCCTGGTCGCATTAAAAAAGGTGGTGGAAAAGTGGAACCTGCAGATGTTACAAACTGTGTGTGTGTGTGTGTGTGTGTGTGTGTGTGTGTGTGTGTGTGTGACAGTGCGACTCGGAAGGAAGCCACATGGACGTACCCTATCAGACACGCCCCTCCCCTTCGCCGTCACTTGACCTAAACACGCAATCTGATTGGACGAGGTACCGACGTCAACCACATCTCCAGGTAAGGTGGAGTGACTGGCAGGTACTAAATGATATTAAATGATCCTCTGAAGGGATCAATATCAAGATTGACTTATTGGAAAATGTCACAAGGTCGTGCTGGAGGTCACCGTCAGGATCCATACAAATCCAGCTGCTTCTCGCTCCGTGACCTCGGCAAATCGGATGGACGTACCAAATCCGACCCGGTGGCGATAATAATGGCAGTAATAATGTCTGATGTGATTTATCGCACACGGCACCGTGCAGTGATGCAGCGCCACTTTAACTGTGTTGTTGCTTTCTTGAAACGTTTTGGTTTGAAAGTACGATGTGGACTGACAGCAGCCGTCTGTTCTCCAGGCCAGAGGACGGCGGTCCTGGGAAGCAGCCAAGCTTCCCAGCCTGCACAGGGAACCATGGTGAGAAAACTCTGAAGCTTTCACTGTTGCGTAGATGAAGAGCAACTAGAATCTAGAGGATATTTCACAAAACACAGATAAGCAGAACAGAATCATCAGCATAGTTTTAATTGATCCTTTATTTTCTTAGACATAGAGCAAGACACTGCCAGGGTCAGGGGTTTGATTCTCAGGTAAAGCAAGCGAACCAGATGCTGACTCCTCCTCCTCCTCCCCCTCCTCCTCCTCCTCCCCCTCCTCCTCCTCCTCCTCCTCCTCCTCCACAGTGTGACCTCCAGCAGTAGGGGCGCCTGCTCCCTGCTCTCCCCAGCCGTCTTCTACCTCCTGCTGGCTGCAGCTCTGACTCTACTGGCCTGTCTGGTCTGGGTCCTCCTGGAGCCCCCCTGTCACCGTAGCAACAGATTGCCGCGTGCCTTCCAATTAGCGTTGAGATACGTTAACGGACCCCCCGCCCACCTGAAGAGGACCGAGAGACATTCATAGACAGAGTTTGGACAGCGCACTTTTCTATGGCTGCAGAGGAGGGAGGTGTTCATCTCAACACGCAACGTGAAGATGAACTATAAAAATAAATCAAATAAATAGATGAATTAAGACAGTTTCTCCGCTATTTCATCTTTGCTGCTGCATGGCCTTTGCTAGGAAGCTGCAGGTTTGATGGCAGCTGATACAGTTGATAGTAAGTTGTGTTAATTAGCAGTTCATCCAGCAGAGAACCAAGCCTCTGATATGTGATGTCATCGAGAAACAAAACCAACGCCCTGGACTCCTACGATGCTTGTTGTAGTTTTCATACATCTAAATAAGCTCCGTTTCATTATAATGTTAAGTTAGAAAATTCCCCCCCGGCTCTGTCAGCGTCCCATTCACCGCTTGAGCATTTATATCCAAATAAGCTTTATTTCATTGTAATGCTAACAGCTTTGGGCCCGAAAACACATCCACTTCCCTGTAAATTCCCTCTGAATACCGTCACTGTGTCCGTGAAATTGGTCTCGCATTTACTGTCAATAGATGGATTTGAGCGTTTCCTTCCAAATAAGATTAATTTCATCATACTGCTAACAGCTGTGGACCAGAAGACAAATCCGTTCCCTGAAGTGGAAGTATAGAATATGTGGGATATGATGTTTGGAGGTTTTAACTCAAAGAAAGAAAGAAGGCTCCTTAAACTTTCACACATCAGCATCTTTTAGTGTTTGGTTGACGTTTTAGTGACAGGACAAACACTGAAGCGTCAACTATTGCAGCATCTGAAGACTCGGTTGCTCTATTCGGACCAATTGTGGGCGGGGCCAAAGGCTCTGATTGCGTCTATGTTAGCGAAAACTTTGAACAAGAAAATCATGTTTTTTTTCACTGCTTTGGTTTTGCTTTTCATAATGAGTTCTCATAGCTAGCTAGCAAACAGTATTTAGGTATCATCAATCAAAAATAAAATCACTTCAGATGATCTTCTTCGAATCAACCAGTGTCTTTCAGATAAAAGTTGTTGAGAAGTGGGAAGCTTTGATTGGCTCAAACTGGTGAAGCTACAATGTGAAACTAAATCACGTCGGTAACAACAAGGAAGCACCGAAATCTGATTGGTTGTTGACAGACGATGATGCGAAAAGTTCAGCCATGGCCAACTTTGGCAGTGTGAACACACCGTTAGTCTCCCATCCACAGTCAATGGTCTTGACTCTAGGTCTTGTTTCTAGCGTTGGGGTTGACTAGTTTTTGTTTCTAGCGTTGGGGTTGACTAGTTCTGGTTCCTAGCTTTGGGGTTGACTAGTTCTGGTTCCTAGCTTTGGGGTTGACTAGTTCTGGTTCCCAGCTTTGGGGTTGACTAGTTCTGGTTCCTAGCTTTGGGGTTGACTAGTTCTGGTTACTAGCTTTGGGGTTGACTAGTTCTGGTTCCTAGCTTTGGGGTTGACTAGTTCTGGTTCCCAGCTTTGGGGTTGACTAGTTCTGGTTACTAGCTTTGGGGTTGACTAGTTTTTGTTTCTAGCTTTGGGGTTGACTAGTTTTTGTTTCTAGCGTTGGGGTTGACTAGTTCTGGTTCCTAGCTTTGGGGTTGACTAGTTCTGGTTCCTAGCTTTGGGGTTGACTAGTTCTGGTTCCTAGCTTTGGGGTTGACTAGTTCTGGTTCCCAGCTTTGGGGTTGACTAGTTCTGGTTCCTAGCTTTGGGGTTGACTAGTTCTGGTTCCTAGCTTTGGGGTTGACTAGTTCTTGTTTCTAGTGTTGGGGTTGACTAGTTCTGGTTCCTAGCTTTGGGGTTGACTAGTTCTTGTTTCTAGTGTTGGGGTTGACTAGTTCTGGTTCCCAGCTTTGGGGTTGACTAGTTCTGGTTCCTAGCTTTGGGGTTGACTAGTTCTTGTTTCTAGTGTTGGGGTTGACTAGTTCTGGTTCCCAGCTTTGGGGTTGACTAGTTCTTGTACTGTAATTCGAGACTGTATAGTCCATGGGATTACCATAGTGTGAATACCATATGTCATGTTACAGAGGATTTACTCTTTAAAGAACATCTCTGCCACCTTACAGGGATTATAACATGTCTGGCTTCACCGGGTCAATCGCAGGACATTACCCAGGAGACCACCACGCCTTAGACCAGGTTCTCAAACTACGGCCCAGGACCCAAAACGGGTCGGGGATTACAGCACTACCTACTTACTACCTGCTAAAGGATGTGACACTTTCAGCTAGCGCGGCTAAAGCTAACGTACTGGATGTGGCTCCCTATAGGATTGTATTTAATATGTTGTCTGTCTCCGTATCATGAAGTATGAATTCAATATTAATCTTTCACTGCCTTATTACTCAAGACAGCACTGGTATTTCTAAATCCATCAAGATGTTTTTGTAATGTAATATGATCATATTGTATATTGACTGTGCAGAAGACTAATTTAAACACATTTAATCAAATGGATATTCACCATAATGTAAATGTGTATCGTGTCACACCTACAAGTGCTTTATGATTTATTTTCTGTCTTTCATCTTGTCTTGCTGTACAGTAAATAACTACACCTGCTTTAGGGGCTTTTAATGAAATGAAGACGTACAATGCCAATATTTATCATGTCACCGCTCACAGGGAAGTGCTGTCTGATTTATCGTGACGTCTCCAAGTGACTGAACTGCTCCTTTGAGGGCGTTTAATGAAAGACTGTCCGGGCAACGTTTGTACCAATATGCATCATGTCACAGCTGAAAGGGACAGGCGCTCAATTCATCTACCCGTTGAGTTTGACTTTAATTGGTGTAAACATCCTGTTCATCCTGCTTAGTCTATAAGACAATTTCCCTACAGCTTTCCCTTTGACCCGGACCTCGCCGACTCCGTTTGACCTGCGTGTCTTTAGTTCAACAAGAAATAGGCCAAAGTTTAATTTTCCCCAGAAGAGACGAGGGTTGGTCTGGTTGTTTTATGGGAGTTGGCCTTCAGGTTTATAGGGAGGAAAGCAAATGTTGCAAATGTATTTAGTTCAGTGGTTTTATTCATTAGCAGCAGCTGTGGCTGTGCTTGGCTGTATGTGACTTGTAAAATAAAATAAAATGTTTGACTATCTTGAGGAGATCATCATCATCATCATCATCATCATCGTCATCACTCCAGATTCCCTGAAAAGTCAAGTTCAAAAGGATCAAATGGTTCAGAAATCACTGGACACTGGAGTGACAACGTGTAAAGACCCGACTTCAAGAGTTTAATAACTAATAAGGGAATAAAAAGGGAATTTATTGAAGCAAATCTCCAAACAGTGTTGATGCAGATGAAGAGTTTTATTCCTAAATGCTGTGTATTCATTTTGGGGGGAAATTATCATTCCTTCACATTTAAACAATGCAGATGTTTACATCACGATACATGAACAACCTCGGCCGCTGTCTGCTTCAGCGCTTGGTAAAAGGTCTGGTGATCTGACCGGTGATGGACGTCCAAGATGAGATGATTGGATTAGTTTTGTCTGTATTCTCTGGGATGAAAACCTGGTGCAGTCCAAAGGCCAGGACGGCGGAGAGGGTCGCCGTGTCTTCTGGAGCACGTTAACATGTTTAGTGGTTGATTTCATGGACCTTGGAGTCATGAGACCTCCTCTAACTGATGCATGTTGAGGTACAGTTGGAGCTAACGCTGCTGCAGCTAAAGCTAGTTTTCCTCTTTTCAGCCATTAGAGAATCCGAGGACCGGTCTGGGAAGGAGGACCGGTCTGGAAACGAGGACCGGTCTGGGAACGAGGACCGGTCTGGAAACGAGGACCGGTCTGGAAACGAGGACCGGTCTGGGAAGGAGGACCGGTCTGGAAACGAGGACCGGTCTGGGAAGGAGGACCGGTCTGGAAACGAGGACCGGTCTGGGAAGGAGGACCGGTCTGGGAAGGAGGACCGGTCTGGGAACGAGGACCGGTCTGGGAACGAGGACCGGTCTGGGAACTAGTTTCTTAATGATATTGATTTGGTCGTATTGATTGATTGATCTTTAGGTCCAAAGCAGGATGAGTACATGGAGGTTATGAAGCATCATGTCAATCTTCAATTCAAGAAAACAAACGTGCGTGTGCGTGTGTGTGTGTGTGTGTGTGTGTCCTAGAGTAGATTTGCGTGGTGGGTCTCGTGCACTGCTCACGTGTCCGAGCAGCGCTAAGTCACTGGGCTCGGTGACACCGCTAATGCACTTAGCCTGGATTAGCGGTCGTTCTGAACGCCTGTCAGGGGACGCAGGGCGGGGGGGCGCGCCCATGAGTGTGCACGTACGCGAGCACGTACTGTACGTGCACGTTGAGGAGCAGCCATTCTGAATGCCTGTCAGTGTGTGTGTGTGTGTGTGAGAATGTATGTAAGCATGTACGTGCACATTGAGTCGTCATTCTCAATACATGTCAGCGTGTGTGTGTGTGTGTGTGTGTGTGTGTGTGTGTGTGTGTGCATTCTGCCATGTGCCCATTTTGCATGCAGCTGTCACTTCTAGTTAGTGTATCTCTGCCCCCGTGTGTGTGTGTGTGTGTGTGTGTGTGTGTGTGTGTGTGTGTGTGTGTGTGTGTGTGTGTGTGTGTGTGTGTGCTGGTGATCTAGTTAATAAAGGTTGTCCATCTGTTCGCCTTCAGCTGCACGATGACGATTTTAAAAACTTCCTTTTCAAGAATCACAATAAACTCTTTCACTCTCAGATTCTCTGCGATGCTTTTAAATACCAAACTGAAGGTTCGACCAATTTAGAACCACGAGTTCACGTCAGGTCACAGAGGTCAGAGGTCAAGACGTGTGTGTGTGTGTGTGTGTGTGAGAGCAGCAGGATGGTAGCATCACATGCCTCTGGATATCCTGCTGTACGTTCTGAGGCGTGTTTGTTACGTGTTTGTTGCGTGACGAAGGTGAAAGACAGGATTGTTCTCCGGAGACGAGAAAACGCCTCAAATTCAATTAGAAGGAAAATAATGTCTAGTCGAACGAGAGCGAAGAGACAGACAGCTGAGAGACAGACAGCTGAGAGGAGAGCTGAGAGACAGACAGCTGAGAGGAGAGCTGAGAGACAGACAGCTGAGAGACAGACAGCTGAGAGGAGGAGAGCTGAGAGACAGACAGCTGAGAGACAGACAGCTGAGAGGAGGAGAGCTGAGAGAGTTGTAAGGAGATGGAGAACCGATCAATCAATCAATCAATCAGTCATTGTAAAGACCTTGACTTGATTTATTTGGGAAATACAAAAATACATGATGTAAAAAGAACAAAACAAAAACTGTATATTTGACCCAGAACAACGAGGTGTTGTTATTATTCTATTTATTACATTCTGTCGATGATGGAAGACCAAATGTCTCCTGAAACTGATCCAGAGCAGCGTCAGTCTGGTGTCTCAGTTTGACGCTTTTAGGAACCTGTCAGGAACCTGTCTGTCTGTCTGTCTGTCTGTCAGAACCGAGACTCCTGTGTGTGTGTGTGTGTGTGTGTGTCTATTGCTTCAGGCTGGACACACACTCCCTGATCTCCAGAACTAACGGGCCGTCCGTCTTCTCCAGCTCGGCGTCCTTAAACCTCCTGATGATCCTTCTGTTCATCAGCTTCATCAACCGCTGGTACACAATAATACTGTATCAGTACCTGAGAAGAACGAAGTGTCCAAATTTGATCGCTTGTGATCAGATACTTTCATTACATTATTTTCACAGGTTAGTATGCAAATTAATCTGCTGGATTAAGGTGAAATGGGATTATGTGAGAGGGGGAACTCAGTCCGCAGAGACGCTTCCATCTGTTAATAATGACTCGTATCGTCACCACGTCAAGACCATGTTCTAGTCTGGTGACAGCAGAGCAGGCTGAGGGTCAACATCAGGACAGAGTTGGTATCATGGACCGGAATCAGCAGAGGTCTTAGAAATTAAGCAAAAATGATTTATTTGGCGAATGATCGTCGTTAATCTCTTCAGAAACTCCACACCTCCCTCTCCATCTGAGTCGTACTCCCTCCATCTCCTGGCTCGAATATTCTCTAAACTTCTCGCTTTAGCTCCTTTTTAAATTTAGCAGTACACAGGAAGTGATGTCACAATACTTGACAGCAGAGTTCTCCCATGTGGACGCAGCCTCAGTGGGTGTGTTCCCTCTGGCCCCGCCCCCACGCTGTAAATCAGCTGAGACAGAAACGACCACCAGACGGTCATATTGTGTTTCCAGACCATAAATAAATACCCATTAGCAGGATAGTAACCAGACCCATCCCTACCATCTGACTGGATGGTGGCAGTAAGTGTGTGTTAGTGTGTGTTAGTGTGTGTTAGTGTGTGTTAGTATGTGTAAGTGTGTGTTAGTGTGTGTTAGTATGTGTAAGTGTGTGTTAGTGTGTGTTAGTGTGTGTTAGTGTGTGTAAGTGTGTGTTAGTGTGTGTAAGTGTGTGCTAGTGTGTGTTAGTGTGTAAGTGTGTGTTAGTGTGTGTAAGTGTGTGTAAGTGTGTGTTAGTGTGTGTTAGTGTGTAAGTGTGTGTTAGTGTGTGTAAGTGTGTGTAAGTGTGTGTTAGTGTGTGTTAGTGTGTGCAAGTGTGTGCTAGTGTGTGTTAGTGTGTGTTAGTGTGTGTTAGTGTGTGTAAGTGTGTGTAAGTGTGTGTTAGTGTGTGTTAGTGTTTGTAAGTGTGTGTAAGTGTGTGTTAGTGTGTGTTAGTGTGTGTTAGTGTGTGTAAGTGTGTGTAAGTGTGTGTTAGTGTGTGTAAGTGTGTGTAAGTGTGTGGTAGTGTGTGTAAGTGTGTGCTAGTGTGTGTAAGTGTGTGTTAGTGTGTGTAAGTGTGTGTTAGTGTGTGTAAGTGTGTGTTAGTGTGTGTAAGTGTGTGTTAGTGTGTGTTAGTGTAAGTGTGTGTAAGTGTGTGTAAGTCTGTGTTAGTGTGTGTTAGTGTGTGTAAGTGTGTGGTAGTGTGTGTAAGTGTGTGTAAGTGTGTGCTAGTGTGTGCTAGTGTATGTTAGTGTGTGTAAGTCTGTGTTAGTGTGTGTAAGTGTGTGTAAGTGTGTGTTAGTGTGTGTTAGTGTGTGTTAGTGTAAGTGTGTGTAAGTGTGTGTTAGTGTGTGTAAGTGTGTGTTAGTGTGTGTTAGTGTGTGTTAGTGTGTGTAAGTGTGTGTTAGTGTGTGTTAGTGTGTGTAAGTGTGTGTTAGTGTGTGTTAGTGTGTGTTAGTGTGTGTAAGTGTGTGTTAGTGTGTGTTAGTGTGTGTAAGTGTGTGTTAGTGTGTGTAAGTGTGTGTAAGTGTGTGTTAGTGTGTGTAAGTGTGTGTAAGTGTGTGTTAGTGTGTGTTAGTGTGTGTTAGTGTGTGTAAGTGTGTGTTAGTGTGTGTTAGTGTGTGTAAGTGTGTGTTAGTGTGTGTTAGTGTGTGTAAGTGTGTGTTAGTGTGTGTAAGTGTGTGTTAGTGTGTGTAAGTGTGTGTAAGTGTGTGTTAGTGTGTGTAAGTGTGTGTTAGTGTGTTAGTGTGTGTAAGTGTGTGTTAGTGTGTGTTAGTGTGTGTTAGTGTGTGTAAGTGTGTGTTAGTGTGTGTTAGTGTGTGTAAGTGTGTGTTAGTGTGTTAGTGTGTGTAAGTGTGTGTTAGTGTGTGTTAGTGTGTGTAAGTGTGTGTTAGTGTGTGTTGGGGCTGTGTAAGTGTGTGTAAGTGTGTGTTAGTGTGTGTAAGTGTGTGTGTGTGTGTGTGTGTGTGTGTTAGTGTGTGTGTGTAAGTGTGTGTTAGTGTGTGTTAGTGTGTGTTAGTGTGTGTTAGTGTGTGTGTGTGTAAGTGTGTGTTAGTGTGTGTTAGTGTGTGTAAGTGTGTGTTAGTGTGTGTTGGGGCTGTGTAGTGGCGGGTAAAGAAGGGATGTTCCTGGCTAATGGCTTTGGATCGGAGCCCACAGTAACAATACTGACTGGCTGGCTGCAGTGTGAAGTTTGATTCCCTGCCAACACACACACACTGCTGAGACAGCTGTGTGTGTGTGTGTGTGTGTGTGTGTGTGTGTGTGTGTCAGCTGTTTTTAGTGAATTAAAGCTGCTATGTGAAGCGTCTTACACATGACAGATCGTATTGGTGTTGCTGGTGCTAACTGATTTCAGATGAGCTAAAGGGATCAATACGAGGACTGATTGGAAACTGATTCCCTGAGCATCAATTCATCAATATATTGTTGTTAAATGAATCAGCGTGTCTGTAAGATGTTCTATCGAGACCTGAAAACGTCTTGAAGCATTTAAAGTCTCAGATTAAAGTTTAGAGTTCTTAGACATGTTCCTTGATATTCCTCTGTTGAGTCATCAGACCGTCTGCTAGTCTACTGGTGTTTTCTTTTTCACGTTTCTTTTATATTTCATGTTTGGTCTTATAACCGGCATTAAAAACGTCTTAAAAAGTCCTGAATTTAAAGGGTAATTCCGGGATTTTTCAACCTGGCCTCTATGTCCACAAAATCGCTTTTCATACCTTTAAGTAGATCCCAACGTAGATCCCAAACGTAGATCCCAAAGTACGTCCACTAAAAGTGCTTGTTTTTGTCACGAACGGGCTCAGATTGTTATTCGTGTTATTATCCAAATGTCTGATATGTCAATTACGGTTGATACGTGAGTCGGAGAGACGAGTTTTGAGTTTACGTAGAGGAACTGCTAGAACTTGCAGCAGCTGGTTCACCCTCTCGCTTCCATAAACTATCTTCGTATCCTTTTCACCGTCGTTTTCCGAGCTGTTTCTGTAGCGACCCTTTCTATAATGTTGTCAGACATTTGGATAATAACACAAATAACAATCTGAGCCTGTCAGTAACAAAAACAAGCACTTTTAGTGGACGTACTTTGACCGGCCAAGTATGCCTTTACGGATTACGTTGCCGCCATAGAGCCGCCGTTACGCGACTGCCGGTTGAGCCGATGGACCGGAGAAACTCAGAAACTTTTGGGATCTACTTAAAGGTATGAAAAGCGATTTTGTGGACATAGAGGCCAGGTTGAAAAATCCCGGAATTACCCTTTAAGTGGATGAACATTGCAGAGACCCTGTCGACCGGTGAGACCGGATGAAAGGAAATGTCAATAAAGCATTTTCAATTGACTTGAGAGATGGAGGGGCGTTAATATTGGAGGGGCGGCTCCATTCATTCATAGGGTGAAAGGTCAACTCTACTTTAGTGCTTTAGTAGATTAGGCCTGGACCCGCTGACTGCACCCATGGGTCCCATCACTCATCAGGGAGGAATCAATGTCGAGAGTATTGGAGCTCAGCCGCCTTCGTCCTCCCTCACCAGGAAGGAAGCTACTTCAGTGGATTGGGACTCGCCCAACCTAAAGAGGTCTCTAGTGTCCACTCATCTATAGAGAGCTTTCAGGTTACTTAACCCCCGTCTGGCGGCCATGTTGGAGGTCCTCAGCTCTGATCAGCTGGTTGTGTTTCCTTCTCAACAGCATTGAATCATCATGGTTAACTTCTGTCTGTTTCTACTGAACTGATCATCTGATTGATTTAGTGTTTAGATCCAGAGATATCACACATGTTGTTTCTAACATGTAGAAGACTCCATGTTGGCGGTTTGACCGTTAGTTGGTACCTAATATCACCTAATGCATTTCTTTGGTTTCTTCTTCAGACAGCATGAAATATGACCAACATCAGCTGACACCAACGAACAAGAAAAACCTGCCCAATACTATTCAATACTATTCAATACTATTCAATACTAATCAATACTAATCAATTCTTTAAAGACTCTCAGAAAAATATGCACCCACAAATGGTACTAATCAATACAAATATGTGAAATATCTCTCTCTCTCTCTTTATGTCTCTTGTCCCGAGTGTCCACTCCAGAAACCAGTCAGATCACACTTAGCCACCGTCCTCCTGGGGCATTATGGGTAAACAGATGACATTATGTTCCCTATTGACTTCCTTGAGTACACACCAGGGACCACACACACACATTCAGACACAAGAGGCTGCATAACATAAACACACACACGTTAGGGGCTGGAGCATGTAAACATAACATACACACTCTTACACACACACACACACACACACACATTCAGACACGAGGCTGGATAACAAACACACACAAGGTGTATTGCAGAGCACTGAAACGACAGTGTCCCTTAACACACCACAGTTAGAAATATGATGTTTAACATGTTTAAGATGTTTATCATGTTTGACATGTTTAACATATTTAATGTGTTTAAGGTGTTTAAGATGTTTAACGTGTTTAAGATGTTTAATGTGTTTAAGATGTTTAACGTGTTTAACGTGTTAAAGATGTTTAAGATGTTTAAGATGTTTAACGTGTTTAACGTGTTTAACGTGTTTAAGATGTTTAACGTGTTTAAGATGTTTAACGTGTTTAACGTGTTTAACGTGTTTAACATGTTTAAGATGTTTAACGTGTTTAATGTGTTTAACGTGTTTAAGATGTGTAACGTGTTTAAGATGTTTAACGTGTTTAACATGTTTAACGTGTTCAACATGTTTAAGATGTTTAACGTGTTTAATGTGTTTAAGATGTTTAAGATGTTTAACGTGTTTAACATGTTTAACGTGTTTAAGATGTTTAACGTGTTTAAGATGTTTAACATGTTTAACATGTTTAAGATGTTTGACGTGTTTAACATATTTAACGTGTTTAACGTGTTTAACATGTTTAACATGTTTAAGATGTTTAACGTGTTTAACATGTTTAACGTGTTTAAGATGTTTAACGTGTTATGTCTGATGTGTGAAACCTCATCTCATGTTGTCATGCTGGTATCAGGCCTGAAGTCAGATATCAGAGGAGACCAAGTGTGTGTCCGGCGTCTCGTCCTCTCACTCATCTTTTTGTTTGATATCGTCTAACCAACGTGACGTGACCTCGTTGTGACCTCATTGTGACCTCATTGTGTCTTCAGTGTGTCCTCGTGTCTTTTTTTCCTTGTGTTGTTGTTTTGTCCTCGTTGTGTTGACAAGCAGACTGATGTAGCCTGACAACGGTGCTTGTGGTTTTGAGATGATCAGATCCTAAACAACTAGAAGTTTGATCTCCTTCGTTGTTCCTGGCTGCTGTCTTGTTTTTAAAATGTTCAGTTTCTGACTCTATTGATTGTTCCTCCTGCTACGTGCTAGCTTCAAGACTAGCCATCGTTCCCGGTGTTCTTCACATTGTGACTTCCAGGTGTGACTTTGCATTTGGAAAGTGATGTTCAGTAGTACAGAGTTTATAGAGTACAGCTCTGCTTTGATCTCTGAGCCTCTGGAGGCTCACACACACACACGCACACACACACACACACGTATTTATACGCATAAACGCCTATGAGCACATACACACATTTCCAGCAAACGCTCTTTCATCCATTCATTTATTTCCATTCAGATCACACTGCAGGCTGTCTTACAGTGTGGTGGTGGGTGGGGGGGGGGGGGGGGGGGCGGCAGGCAGAGGGAGAGAGAGAGAGAAAGAGAGAGAGGGAAAGAGATAAATATAAAGAGAAAGAGAGCTGGAGGGAGAGAAAAGAAGAGAGAGAGAGGAAAGTGTTTTTAGGCCAGACTAGTTAAGACCTCACTGTCCCACTTGAACAGAATATAGAGCTCACACTCTGAGATGAAAGGGTGTGTGTGTGTGTGTGTGAGAGATGTAATGTAGATGTAAGTGTATTGCATTGTGTAGTGCATTGTGCATCAGTAGATGCATGCAGTAAGAGTGGGTGTGCATGCATACTCACTCTGTGTGTGTGTGTGTGTGTGTGTGTGTGTGCTCTCAGTAGTCTCTCTAGGTCAGATCTCAGTAGCAGTCAGACAGAAACCTACAGACTGAATGTGGTTGCGTTAGACTGCTGCTGGTACCAGCATAGGTATAATATTATATCACATCATATTATATCATATACTGCATATATTTAAAAAAATCCTAAAACACTAAATGAAAAACCTTAAAGGACCTCTCCAGTGTGATTGTGATTCTGACTGTTACATGCAAACACCATTAAAGATATTTCACATCAGTTTTTCAGTTTCTCAGTTTCTCACTGATCGATAATGTGAATACGTTTCATCAGAGCGCTAATAGAACGTTATAAACTTTTACATTTCAAAAGAAGCTGTGGGACGAGCCGGACGAGCCCTTCCCTGTGTACTTGAATCCTCCTTTACGGTGGCACGGTGGCGCAGTGCTCGCACTGCTGCCTCACAGCAAGAAGGTCGTGGGTTCGATTCCCGTCGGGGGCGCTGGTGAGTCTGGGGTGCAGGTGGGTTTTCTCCCGGGCCTTTCTGTGTGGAGTTTGCATGTTCTCCCCGTGTTCACTTGGTCTCCTCCTGGAAAGAACCCCGTCTAAAAACATGCAAGATCCAGTCAGCTGTCTGTGACGAGACGGCGACAAACACCTGGACCTGGACCTGGTCCTGGTCCTGGTCCCCGGGTGCGGCTCTCTGCTCCCTGGCCGGCCTGGAGGAAGACCGGTGGGGATGGGATAAGCAGCAGAGCGAGCACTCAAAAAAGTGTGTGTGTGTGTGGCCGGCCACTTCCCCCCTGCATGTATTGTGTGTACAACGTTGCAAATAAAGTTGTTCTTCTTCGTACTTCCTGTTTAAGAGTCAGGTGTTAAATAGTCAAATATAATGTGTTACGGTAGTGACCACAGTGTGACCACAGCGTTACGGTAGTGTAGTGACCACAGCGTTACGGTAATGACCACAGCGTTACGGTAGTGTAGTGACCACAGCGTTACGGTAATGACCACAGCGTTACGGTAGTGTAGTGACCACAGCGTTACGGTAATGACCACAGTGTTACGGTAATGACCACAGCGTTACGGTAGTGTAGTGACCACAGCGTTACAGTAATGACCACAGCGTTACGGTAATGACCACAGCGTTACGGTAATGACCACAGTGTTACGGTAATGACCACAGCGTTACGGTAGTGTAGTGACCACAGCGTTACGGTAATGACCACAGTGTTACGGTAGTGACTACACTGTTGAGGAAATGACAGCTGTTACCTGTTTTTCTTAACTCTAATTGATATCATGCCTAATGATGGTATTGCTGGTTGATTAATTACTATTTAATTACTTCATGTATGTGGAGGGAGATACGGAGTCCGACCCACCTGTCTGTTAACATCTCTGCAGGTGTGGTGGGAGATCACTACATGATGTCATTTTCTTTCTAAAACACTTTCCTTTGGTGGAGAAATTTGAACCACTTCTGTAGAATCACCATATATAGCTGCTGAGCTACCTGAGGAGATTAGGGCCACCAAGTTTACTGGAGGCCGACAGAGAGAGAGACTGAGATAATGGACACACACGCACACACACACACACACACACACACACACACGCACCATCCCTTCCAAGCTCCTTACTGACCTGTGGAGGTGAGGGGGTGAAGGGGGTGAGGAGTCAAGGTGAACAGGGATCAGAGAGAGTTAAGGTCATGAAGGAGAAGATAAAGAGAGGAGACACCTGAGGACAGGATAGGATAGGATAGGATAGGACAGGGCAGGATAGGATAGGATAGGACAGGACAGGATAGGACAGGATAGGACAGGATAGGATAGGATAGGATAGGATAGGACAGGACAGGATAGGACAGGATAGGACAGGACAGGACAGGATAGGATAGGATAGGATAGGACAGGACAGGATAGGACAGGATAGGACAGGACAGGATAGGATAGGACAGGACAGGATAGGATAGGATAGGATAGGACAGGACAGGACAGTACAACTAGGTACAAGCTACATGATCTAAACACTAAATCAATCAGATGATCAGTGATGAAATGATCAGTTCAGTAGAAACAGACAGAAATTAACCATGAAGATTAAATTCTGTTGAGACGGAAACACAACCAGCTGATCAGACAGCTGAGGCTCCAATATGGCCGCCAGAGGGGAGTTATGTAACCTGAAAGCCCTCAAGTCCCTCCCTCCCTCTATCATCCTCTCATCGTACCACCCCTGGAGTGGGCGTGGCAACCTAACGAGATCACCGTTGGCTAATCAACAGGGAGGATTCCTATTAGCTGGGAGCCCAGGGCCCGGCCCACAGCGGGAGGTTTCCATGACAACAACACTGATTGACACTGACAGGTCATTGCCACACATAATGAGATTAGAGCAGAGAGAACCGAGTCCTGTCACAGATGGTCTGTTGTGCTTATTGTGGTCTGTCTGCCTCAGCAGTGATAGTACATCATGTACTGAAACTAACAAATACTACTACTACTGATACTATTAATACTACTACTACTACTACTACTACTATTACTATTAATACTACTACTGCTATTACTACTACTACTGCTATTACTAGTACTATTACTATTAATACTGCTACTACTACTAATACTATTTATACTACTACTAGTACTTTTACTGCTATCACTACTACTACTATTACTGCTACTACTATTACTGCTACTACTACTGCTACTATTACTACTATTAATAGTGCTACTACTACTACTACTATTAATACTGCTACTGCTACAAATACTATTAATACTGCTACTATTACTGCTACTACTACTACTACTGCTACTACTACTACTACTATTAATACTGCTACTACTACTACTATTACTACTATTACTACTGCTGCTGCTATTACTAGTACTACTACGATTAATACTACTACTACTAGTACTATTACTACTAATACTACTATTACTACGATTTCTATTAATACTACTACTACTTTTAATGCTATCACTACTACTACTATTACTGCTACTACTAGTAGTATTGCTACTATCACTACTACTACTTCTACTGCTACAGTACTACTATTACTACTACTACTATTACTATACTCATTGTAACTCAAGTGTCAGGTAAATGCCTCAAAAACATTAAGTTCAGCGTTGATGTCTCTCTCTCTCTCTCTCTCTCTCTCTCTGAGGAAGTGTTCTCATTGGTCGTTCAGCATCACCGTCCTCTCCTGGTTTATCCTCCTAGTCGGGTCAGAAGCTGCTTGGGGATTCGACCCAAGGATGAGAGGGACAGGAAGTACCAACTCAGGGTTAGTCAGCACACACACACACACACACACACACACACACACACACACACACACACACACACACACAGCTACTGTCTTCTCTAAGCCTACAGCTCTGCAATGAATCAGCAACAGAGAGCGACAGACAGATGGAGAGAGACAGACAGACAGAGAGAGGAGAGGTAGGCAGGAAGGCCGAGAGTCATAGAGAAAGAGGAAGTTCAGAGAGAGAGAGAGAGAGAGAGAGAGGATGGATGAAGGAGAGAATGACAAGAAGAATAAAAATGAAAGAGGGACATGTAGAGAGGAGAGAGGAGTGGTAGAGTCTCAAACCTAATTACACAGATTAATGTGGCGTGGAGAGAGCAGTTACCCAAATGGAGAGAGAGAGAGAGAGAGAGACTATTACTCTGCACAACCCTCAAAACTCTAAACGTTAATAGATGATTCTCCTACTCTCTCTCTCTTTTACCACCCTCATTCATTCTCTCCCTCTCTCTCCCTCACTCATTCTCATTAGACTGGATGTGTCAGCAAATTTATCCTCTCTCTCTCTCTCTCTTTCTCTCTATCTATCCATCTCTCTCTCTCTCTCTCTCGTTCTACTTTTCCAGCCTCCAAGTTTTCATTCTCCATTTTCTCTGTTATTACCTCACCTCTCCTCTATCTGTCTGAGTGGGTGTGAGAGAGAGAGTGTGTGTGAGTGTGTGGGTGAGAGAGAGAGAGAGAGAGAGAGAGAGAGAGAGAGTGTGTGTGAGTGTGTGTGTCTGATGAGTCATACTTTTTTATTTTTTTTGTTTTGTGGCGGTCTTTAGTTCCAACGAATGGCTTAGCCTGCTTTGGATGACAATGACACACACACACACACACACACACACACACACACACACACACACACACACACACACACACACACACACATCCTTTAATTCATGTGAATGGAAGTCTTGTGAGAAATACTCGGGGGTGGAGGACGGTGACACGCATCAAAGCACAGCCATTGAAAAGAGACCTCCCCCTCCTCTGCTCCTCCTCCTCCTCCTCCCCCTTCCCCCTTCCCCCTTCTCCTCACCTGCTCCACCTCTCCTCCCTCTTCCTCCTCCTCCTCTTCCTCTCCTTTTCCTCATTTCCCTCTCTCCATCCCCTCTCCTTCTCCCCCTCTTAACTCCTCCTCTCCTACTATTCCTTTTCCTCTTTTCCTCCTCCTCTCTTACTACTCCTCCTCTCTCCTCCCTCCTACTCCTCTCTCTTCCTGTCCTCCTCCTCCTACTCCTCTTTTCCTCCCTTTCCTCCCCTCTCTGTCTACTTTTCCCTTTCTCCATCTCTCCTCCCTTTCCCCTTCTTCTCCTCTCCTCCTCGTCTCCTCCTCACTCTTCCTCTCCAACTCCTACTCCTCCCCTTACTCCCCCCCAGTTTCACACCCATTTCCCCCATAATTCCCTCTTTTTCTTCATCCACTTTCACACAAATTCACTTTCTCTTCTTCATACTCTTTTCTCTCCCCCCTCCTTTTCTTTCTCCCCCCCCCCCCTCTCCCCCTCCCCCTCTCTCTCTCTTATTCTACCAGTCAACATTGATTAGATATTGAAGTTAATCCTTGCTAACTCCTCCGCTTATAGCTGCTTGAGGTCCAATCACGGACCTCTTTACTACGAGCGCCGGCTCTAAGTTGCAACCTCATTGGTTGATGCTGCTGCATGCCACGTGCGCACCACACGCCTTCAAATAAGCGCTACGTGCACGCTCACGGGCAAGTGGGACGGGTGAGTGGGAAATGTATTTGACAGGTAGCACTGAGAGCAAATTCAATCATGAATCCACAGAATTCAGCAGGAGACTCGGGAGAAACCCTCTGGAGACAGGAAGTGATGCGTTTTACATTTCAACAGAAGAAGAACTGGGTAGTTAGCATGAGCAGCGATAGCCACCGTGGCTGAACAGACAAAGAAAAGAGCGCCACCTACAGGAACTCAAACTCCATCAACAGGAAATCAGAGGAGGAAGACGTCACAGTACTGGACACACTGTTTGATTGACAGGTGATCTCTGGGAAGAGCAGTGAGGAACACCACAGTGAAGAACACCACAGTGAAGAACACCACAGTGAGGAACACCACAGTGAAGAACACCACAGTGAAGAACACCACAGTGAGGAACACTACAGTGAGGCTGAGAGACGAAGATGGAGGCTGGCGGAAAACAAGGAACTTCAGGATTACTCCTCTCACTGCAGCATGTTGACCTGTGGGACTCGACCAGAACATGGACCAGCAGAAAGCACCTGTAACCCCGGTGGTCTGAACCTGGTCCAGAGGAGGCGGGGCTCGCCCAGTTCCGACGTCCTTCAACCAATGAAAGCCTTCATTGTTGCACTAGGGCAGATTGTCCTTGTAGGATGACAACGAATGGACGTTTTCTGTTTCATTCGTTTGCAACAGACTGATGTGAATGTGGAGATCCAGGATAGAAGAGACAGAAGAGATAATAGAGATAGAAGAGACAGAAGAGACAGAAGAGATAGAAGAGACAGAAGAGATAGAAGAGACAGAAGAGACAGAAGAGATAGAAGAGACAGAAGAGATAGAAGAGACAGAAGAGATAGAA
>JAXDDW010000216.1:167500-175000 GCA_034670385.1 Hoplostethus mediterraneus | reverse complement strand
TGGTCTTCTTGGTTGCCAAGGGTAACCAGGGGGTGAGATAGATGGCCGCGCGCGTGCGTTTGTGTGTGCGTGTGTGTAGCGCGCGCGGGTGTCGTGTGTTCGAACCTCAAGTGTCCCACCGCGCGACCCCTCTCCTCTCCCGTCCACCCTCGCGCCAATTTCTCTCCCCCTCCACAGGATTGGCTGAGAGAGAGACATTGAGAGAGCGAGCGAGAGAGAGAGAGAGAGAGAGAGAGAGAGCGAGAGACATACAGAAAGAAAGAGAGACACATACACAGAGAGAGGGAGAGAGAGAGAGAGAGGGACAGATAGAGAGACATAGACTCAGATAGGGAGAGAGAGGGAGAGAGGATGGCTAGTAGGATTTAGCCCCGGCAGCGTCTTTTCCCGTCCAACACAACAAGCTTATTACCTTTCTCTCCACGCGCTGGAAACGGATTTACGCACACGAAACGAGGTTTGTTTATTCCATTTATTTATTTTACCGTCATTATTTCCCGCTGTTAATATGAATCTTTGCATTAATTTATGTTTTTTTTTAATGTGACGGTTTTATTTGGTCGTCGGCGCGTTACAGGTCGAGGGAATGCGTTTAATGGTGATTAGCGTGTGGGTAATTAGCCGTTAACGTCAAATTAACCGTTTGAACCGGGCAGTAGTAGTAGTAGCTGCTGTAGGCGAGGGGCTCGTGCGGGGCTCGGACTTGTTTTTGTCGTTGGAGGGTCTCCGGTGTGCGCGAGGAGATGGGGGGGACAATGAACGGTTGTTGTTTGGTGATGTGTGCGTGCGCTCAGTGTGCCCACAACCCTCCGACATTGGGTGATCTGTGCGTCTGGAATCAATGGAAAATAGGAATATGGTTCGTTTGTGATCAGATAGCCCGGATCGATCAGATAGCCCGGAGCAATGTCTCTCTTATGTCTTCTTTGTGGGTTCTATGTGTTTTGTGCACCGTGTGTCTCGTGTTTTAGGGAGAAACCGGCGCATCACCGTCATTTCCCTACAATATTCCTATAATATCCCTATAATATTCCTATAATATTCCTATAATATCCCTATAATATTCCTATAATATTCCCATGGGGATTTACAGTGTATCTGCGGTGCTCAATAGTGAGTTTATAGTGACTTTGAGTTTTTTTTTGTATCTCCTGTGGAATAATCCTACAGTATTCCTATAGGGACGTATAGTTTTTCTACGATATTCCTATAGTATATATGCCACAAAGAGGCGTTTAGTGCGCGTGCAATAGACCTATATATGGTTGTGTGAAGTGTTTTGGGGTGTGATTTGCACAGAAATGCACCCGTGTGCATCTCACGTGTGTATGTGTGTGTGTGTGTGTGTGTGTGTGTGTGTGTGTGTGTGTGTGTGTGTTCATGTTCATGTGTCCGTGCGTGTTATGCATGGCGTGTGCAGTCTGGAGAACATGAAACATTGTGAGGCGCATACATGGTTCACGCGCCCCAGCCCCATAACAACAACAACAACAACAACAACAATGCAATAAAAACCATAGAATATTCAATGCGCGCGCAGAGAGATAGCGAGAGAGAGGGGGGGGGGGGCTCTCAACCATTCGATGAAGCGCACGCACGCGCGCACGCACAAGCAGGGCGACAGACAGACAGACAGACAGACAGACGGATAGACTGAATCACACCGTATAATTGCTGCCATCCATGTGTGAATCTAAACGAGGTCACGGTTACGAGCCGTTCATGTGACGTTTCATTCACTCGCGCTCTGTTTGTTATCACTGTCGGTCTACAGTATTATTGGCCGACATGCTCTGCTGTTGCAACACCATTTTCTTTAAGGAGAGGAGGAGGAGGAGGAGTATTCCAGAACAGCCCAGTCTGCTCCTCTTCTCTCCCTCTTCTGTCTGTCTCTTCTTCTTCTCCTCCTCTCTTCTTCTCTACAATAGACAAGGGCTGCTTGTTGGGGATTTGGCGCTTGACTTGTTTTGCTCAATGAGGAATTCACTCCCCCGGTGCTGCTGTTGATGAAGCCACGAACTCCTTGCTGCTCTATAGGATTGATTATTGCCGTCGATTGATTGTGTGTGTGTGTGTGTGTGTGTGTGTGTGTGTGTCACAGATTTCTCAGTTGACCCGGACGTCTATTGTTCGCTGCTATAAACGTGGTTTAACTTGGTAAAACGTTTTAATCAATTGGCATGTTTGAATCGCCTCACAACACACACACACACACACACACACACACACACACACACACACACACACACACACACACACACTCCTAACGTGAACCATCTTTAATATCCCTGTAGTATTCCTGTAGGGCTTCATGCGTGTGAGGGGTAGTGACCCTCCAGGCCTCCTTCATGTGTTGTATCTCATCGTGTTGTGATGTTCTGAAGGTGTAGAGGGACTGTAGCTGCAGGGAGGAGGAACAGGAAGAAAAACATCTCGCCATATTAGAAGATATTTTTTGCCCCCCAAAATGCAGGGGGAGGAAGGGGGGAGGAGAGGAGGGGGAGGGGAGGAGGCTCCGCGGAGCTCATTAGCAATGCAAATGAGCTTCTTCTTTTTTTTTTAAACGGGGGCTCGGGCACCTGCTGTCTCGAGCATGCGCGCGCTGGCTGCCTGACTGGCTTCTTCTTCTTCTCTCGCGCCCGAACCCCCCCTCATTCTCCTCCCCCCGTGCGCGCGCTCCCCTTCTCCTCCTCCTCCTCATTAGAATTATGTTCTATTTCTGCGGCGCGCGATTGGAGCTTTGACGGATAAGCTCGAGCGCAGGGTTTCTTCTCCTTAAAACCCTCTCTGTCTGTCCGCCTTAGCATAACAAAGGAGAGGAGAAAGGAAGGGGAAAGAAAGGAGAGGAGGAGAGTGGATGGAGGGAAGATAGAGGGGGAAGGAGGAGAGGAGAAATGTTAGGAAAGGAGTAGAGAAAACGAGAGGACAAATGAAAGATAGGGGAGAAGGAGGAGGGGAAACGAGGACAAATGAAAGATAGGGGAGAAGGAGGAGGGGAAACGAGGACAAATGAAAGAAAGGAAAAGAGTAGGGGGTAAAAATGGAGGAGGGGAGCAGAGTAGGCAAATGAAAAAAAGAAGAGAAGAGTGGACAAGTGAAGGAAGGAGTAGGGGATAAACGGAGGAGATAAGGACAGTGGACACATGGGGGACAGAATAAAGGGGGTTGAAAAAAGCGCGCGGTTATCAGCCAGGCAAGAGGCGGGGGAGCGCGCACACGCGACGCCGCACAGCAGCGAACCGCGAAAATCAGATGAGATTATGGAGGAAAATGGTTGTATACATCAAACATGGCGTCCCGTCTGCTCGGGTAAAGAACAGGGAAGTGGTGCGTGTGTGTTCACAGCACGTGCAGCCACAGTGATGTAATTCAGTTCAGTTTAATTCCAGATATATTTATTATTCCACTTTACAAGTTCACAGTAAAGAAAGGAAACTTTTTGGGGGTTTATCTGAGTCTAAATCTGATCCACTCGATTTTATCATTATTCACTAATCCATTTGGAATCATATCAAATCATACATTTAATTTAACCTTTATTGAAGTCCAGAGGAATCGTTGAGATAACAAAGGTAAAGAAAAGAAAAAGAAGGTAATAGTAATTATAATCACTAATAATAATAATTAAGAAAAAACAAATCAGTCAAAACAATTACATGCTGATACAGAGTGGTTATTGGTCATTGTGAGAGAATCAGATGGAGCCATGTGTTTGGCGCAGGACAGCTAAATGCTGATTTGTAGCATGAGCTGGTTGAGCCCAACGGTCCAACCCAGCCTAGATGGATGGACCGAGGCTGCTCGGCAGTCCCATACCAGACCCGGTCTCATCCTGCATTGGGGGTCCAATATTTCGTTATTTCCTGTTTTTTCCCCCCAATCACTGATGTTGCAGTTTCTGCAGCTCAGGTGTCAAGTAAACATCTCTTGAGCCTGGCTTTGGTCTTGAATAACTTAAGAGACGAACACAGACGAGACAGTAAAAAAATATTTTGTTCACCTGAAATATTGTGATTCTGTGCTGCAGCAGCCCTATAAATGAGAAATAGGCCTGTAAGATAATAAAACAATGACTATGTTTCATCTAAATGGGCCTCATTCCCCCTCACCCCCTCATTCACCAAAGGTTTCAATTTTTTTTGTAAATTTGTCCTATTTATGTGCGTACTAAAACACAAATGTGGGATTCATGAAACGTGTTTCGTAGAACAGGTGTATATTTGATGGATGCTGATCGTTGGTAAATTGGAGGCGTGTTCCTGTTGAAGCCGGTTTGCAGGTAAACGCTGTTCAACACCGTGAAAGGCTGCAGACTGAAGGGTCGTGTGACAGTGACAGAAAAAACAACAGAGTTTTCAGAAGCATCAGCAGCGGAGTCACAAGAACTGATAAAAGTCAAGCATGGCAAGAAATTATTAACAATGCTGCTTTAGCAGAAACACACACTGAGCCGCTATCTGACATGATCAGAGGATCGATCAATAACAGGAGAGACCTCACTGTCGGTGTCCAGTCAGCACTGGAGCTGGACTCAGATCAGATCCAGGCTGCATCTCCATCAGATGCTAGGACTGTTGTTGTGTGTGTAAGGCGTCCAGTCCACGTGATCAACCAGTACAAGTTGAATCATCTTGTTGTTCTGAATGAGGACAGTTCAGCAAATATGACATTTCAGCTGTCAGGTCTTTTTCTCTACAAGGCCACTGAAACATGTTGTTGAGGTTTGGCTCTACTGTGATGGATGTTTCATGAAGAATAAGTCGTTCTAAGAGCCTCCTGCATGTTTCCAAGCACTCGTAGGATCTGATCGTACCAAACGAACAAATTCAGATACGAACAAAATGATCAATCAGACTATGTTCTTAGAAACGTTCAGACTAACGTTATATGATCAAATCTGATCGTATGCACGTTTCGTGAACGAGGCCTGATGTACTTCACCTGAACGTGTTCAGAAACGAAGCTAGCGAGGTGGTATCTCATTTTCAGTGGTATCTGGAGCCCTGCATGATATCTCCATATCTTCTATCTAAATGTCTTGTCAGTCGACTAAATGCTCCACTTGTGTTCAGTACAAGGAAGCAGTATGAGGAGTATTTGGTGGCCGATGATATTAGATGTATCTGAGTTTAGCGATTTGATGCTCTGACGTTGAGTGGAGGATAAACCTCAACTCACTTTTCACGCCTTTCTTTGGGCAGGCGTTCGTCTGCACGACCTTTATCCAGCCCTGGCATCCAACTGAAATAAGTTGCGTAAAGACGGGGCGGTGAAGGGGGTGAAACCAAAAACAAATCGATGCCTTTCTGAAAACCTAATTGATTTGGTTTGCAGCGCCGGTTGTTCGCCTCCTGATAATCAGCGGCTGGAGGTCGCGGTTCACCCAACTTTGTATTTACCACAGCGCTGGCCTCGCTGCACAACCAGACAACACGGAGCAGAGTTGAGATGGTGCGCGGCAGATACCGGGAGATTATTTCACCAGGGGGAAAAAAAAAACCCTCTGCTGGAAAGACTTTAGGAGATAACATCAAATCGGTATTAAGCTACACAGACGGATAGCGTGGCCGCGGATAAAATATTTAGCTGGCTTTCCAAATCGGCCTTTCCCCCTCCGTCCCTCTGTGTCTCCCCCGTCCAACCCATGTCTGTTTGCTGTGGAAAACAGGGTCAGGGGAGAGACAGGGTGTGTGTGTGGAAGAGAGAGAGAGACAGGGCGAGCGAGCACAAGCACATGATGGGCAGATAAAGGCTTGTCTGTGTCTGAGGGAGAGGAGAGAGGAGGATGAGAGGAGGAGGAGGAGGAGGAGGGCAGCGTGATAAAGGGGCCTCTATGTTGAAAGAGGAGTCGGGGCTCTATAGAAGGTCCCATGGCGGACAGAGACGAGGCATTTAGTCTGCAGCACCATAATAGGCTCTCATAATGATGCTACTATAGAGATGAGAAGCAGGGGACCGGCCCTTTAAACCAGGGGCCCGACGGGAGGAAGGCTATAGGAAGACAGGAGCACCGGTCGGCACTTTGGATGGGTCGGAGGTTCGAGGTGGTTGGGGGGGAAATGTGTAAAGTTTGAGCTGGATTGAGTTGGGATTATTGGGATTATTGGGATTATTGGGGAAAAAAGGTCTATAGGTTGATTTAGGTTGTTTGGAGGAAATGTGCATAAAGTTTGAATTGGCTTGGAGGGGGAGGAGTCAGGATTGGAGGGAAAGGTCTGTGGTTGGAACATCTACAGGTCGAGTTCAAATGTTTAGTTTGAGTTGTTTGGATGCTTATGGTGGAAAATGGCCTGTAATCTGATATCGGGTGGTTACAGTTGAAATCATGTTGAATGGTTTTGTGTTGCATGAGACTGAGGAAGACGGTTTGATTCGAGCGGAGGATGTTTGTCCTGCGGGCTCAGTCACCTGAGTGAGCTTGGATGTGTTTAGAAGTTAAAACTGCTCTGAGGTCAGAGGTTTGTTTCTTCTGCAGCCCAAGAGTTTGGGGAGAAGACAGAAGGTATACGTTTTAGTGGCACTGGTGGATATGGGTTAGTTTTATTTTGTCTCCCATCACTTGCACTCATCCAATCAAATTGAAATGATATGTCCCGCCCCCAACTATGACACTACTAAGCCTGTTTAAAGGTCCATTCTGCTGTTTTTCCTGTCGATAAGAGCCTAGTAGGGAATTTACTCCTGGACTAAATAGCCTGGCGTTGTTTTGTCCTCCAACAATTCAACCATCAATCTATATTTATATATATTTGAATTTAGTCACATGGGTGGAAAAAAGGCCCACAGCCTGAATCAAGTTGTTAAGTTGAGACAACAAGAATACATTACCTCGTAAAATGACACTGAAGTCAGACGTGTTTCTAAAGATGGTTGAAGACGCCTGTCGTCTGAATCTGGATTGAGGTGGTTGGACAGATGAAATAGATTCTGGCCCGTGATGCTGCAGCTGCTGTCTTCACCCTGCAGGTTGTACATTTAATAAAGTTACATGACCAGAACACGTGACACATGCTTCATCCTGATAATCAAATCAGATGGAATTCAACTAGAGTTCAAATGGGAAAAGAACAAGAGGAGGAATTGTCTTGACATGATCAGAGATGACTGTCATCACATGTAGATGTCATACATGTCTACAGGCTGGGCTGTATGGGTTCAGGGTCCCGGCCCTCCACAGGCTTCATTCACATTTAAAGCACTATTGGTGTGAAAATGGCTTCAGTCAAGAGGTGTTGTAGGTTGATGGGGGTCATTGGCCTCTATCCTGTGGTGTTTCAATGGAGGGGCCCCCGGGGGTCCCTGAAGGGGTCCCAGGGATCAGGCTCAGTGGGGGTTGAAGGTACAGAAAAATACAGATTAGATGTTATTTTTTACTCAAATAACTTTCAATTTGACCATTTTCATACCAACAAATTACAAGTATTCATACACGAGAAGAAAACTAGATAGATAGAAAATAAATAAAACGTTGCAAATAAAATCCTGCAGGTTTTTCATGGT
>JAXDDW010000216.1:142500-165000 GCA_034670385.1 Hoplostethus mediterraneus | reverse complement strand
ACATCAACAACCACAACAACAATGATAACATCAACAACAACACAGAGCAGATCCCATCATGCTAGTCTGTAGTCTTTGTGTCTCAGCTGGTAGTGAACTAAAATAATAATAATAATAAACTAATAATAATAGTTGGTTGGTTGGATGGAACAAGGAAGCATCGTCTGGTCCATATGAGGTTGTTCCTGATGTTTCATACAGACACGTTGTTTTGCTTTGATTTGATTGGCTCATGGTGAGAGTACGGTGGCCAGCAGGGACAAAGTTTGTATAAAAGACTATAAAACTGAGGTGTTCAAATGTGATGCTCTCTACTATCTATCTTTACTCTTTATCTACCAAAGACTTTTAACGGCTTGTAGTTTGTATTTTGAAAAGACAAAGATAGCAGAATGGATCCAAGTCTAAATCACACTGACCAAAGCCTGGGATCTCATTGGACGGCAGCATCCCGCCTGCTGTCAGACAGAAACGCGGCGATGCCAAAACTTCAACTTTTGGGAGAAATGTTCTGGCGTCCGGCCACTAATAATAGATCAGACCGAGATCACATGGACCGCTGATGCTCATTGGACGGATCAGAGCGGCGGCTGATCCTCGCTGCTGGAGGGAAACGCTGCGTGGCCCGAAAGTCACTTTCAGTTTTCAGATGATGATGATTTATTTTTGGAAGAATATACAGGGATGGCTTCCTGTCTGTCTGCCTGCCTGCCTGTCTGTCTGCCTGTCTGTCTGTCTGTCTGCCTGCCTGTCTGTCTGCCTGTCTGTCTGTCTGCCTGTCTGTCTCCAAATCAATTATTTTCAAAACAAGTCATAGAAAAGAAGCTCAACTAAACTCATCACCTTTATACTGATCAGTGATCAGTTCTCATAAGGAACATAAATAATGTGTATAAATCAATGTTGCACCTTTTAAGATCTTCTGGTTCAGAGTGTTCACGTGTCATGTGACTCGTACCAGATCGTCTTTAGTAACGATCAATATCGATCAACCGTCTCAAATATTTATACACTTTATTCTTTATTTTAAATCCATTTTGCTCAGGATGATTTTCCGTCGCTCCTCAAAACTTTATTTGTCATTGATCCATTTATTAGTTGTTGATCAGCTCAGCGTCTCAATCCAGCCTCATATTTAGAGATCACGCAAATAAACCTACCTAAATAGACCTACCTCTCCTTGGATCTGACCTCTGACCTCTGACCCTTGACCTCCCCTGCTGATCTGGGAACTGAAGCTGATCCAAAGACTAAATGGCTCATAGTGTCGAGGCTGAAGCTCCAAACAAGTTCAGCGTGAAAGTCCAGAAGACGTCATCTTGTCCACATGGACTCCTCTGGTTCTGGTGTTGTTCTTGGTGCTGGTCTGAAAGGTCACAGGTTCGATCCCCACAGCAGCCAGGTCGTCTTGCTGTCGTGCCCTTGAGCAACACGCAGCATTGAAATGTAATGAAATGTAAAAGTGGACATGCGGCCCTGGTCCTGGTTCTGGCCCGATGGTGGTTCTGGTTTGATGGTGGTTCTGACCTGGTCCTGGTTCTGGCCCGATGGTGGTTCTGGTTTGATGGTGGTTCTGACCTGGTCCTGGTTCTGGCTCGATGGTGGTTCTGGTTTGATGGTGGTTCTGACCTGGTCCTGGTTCTGATTCAGTGGTGGTTCTGATTTGATGGTGGTTCTGACCTGGTGGTTCTGTTTTGATGGTGGTTCTGACCCGGTGGTGGTTCTGATTGATGGTGGTTCTGACCCGGTCCTGGTTCTGACCCGTTGGAGGACCTGATGTTCATTGACACCGTCACTAGAGGCTGGACGCTGCAGGAAAACTTTTACTGTTCTGTCGGTTGTCTGGTGAAGCTTCGGGCTCCCCCTCTCCCCCTCTCCCCCATCCCTTCCTCTCTCCCCCATCCCTCCCTCTCTCCCCCATCCCTCCCCCTCTCCCCCATCCCTCCCTCTCTCCCCCATCCCTCCCTCTCTCCCCCATCCCTCCCTCTCTCCCCCATCCCTCCCTCTCTCCCCCATCCCTCCCCCTCCCTCCCTTGGTTAGCAGCAGATCTCAGAGGAAGCGTTGCTGTCATGTTGCTCCTCTGGCTGACAGGCAGCTCGACCTCATCGGGGGTAATTGGCTCTGCAGGCAGGTTACAATTAGAAACACAAATGACGAATCAACACGAGGACCAGCGTCACCGGGGGAGACCAGACACAGTAGTTAATGTAACACTGGGGTCAGGGGTCAGGGGTCAGGTCTGGGAGGGTGCAGCGTTGTGCTTAAGGGCACGTCAGCAGGATGGAGGCGTGCCAGCGATGACTGTAGAGGTCGAGCAGGACGGACTCGTACTCTGAAGGACGTGGTGGTGTGAACCGGCTGGTCCGGTCAGTTTAACATGTCACCACCGGTTGTGTTGCATTGTGGGAAAGTGTTGTTTCTTTCTCCATGTGGACGGTTTGGAGGAACTGGTGCCTTCAGGACCAGTCGGGTTGTTTCTAAATCCTCAGGTTGCCTTGTTGTTGTTGTTGTTGTTGTTGTTGTTTCCTCTTTAACCTTTGTAAATAAACCAACCATACATCAGCGATGAGACACACGTTAGTTTGACTGTGTTTCTGTTTCGGCTGTTTGACTTCACTGTAAGTGAAGTGTTGGACCTGATTGGTCACAGATCTGTTAGAAATACGACAATATGTTAAAGATGTTTTAGCGGCTGAAATACGTTTAGAACCGTCATCCCTTCATGTCTCTGACCTCATCGGTTCTCTAAAAAGGGTTTTAACTCGCCGTTCATCCCCTCATCCCCTCATCCCCTCATCCCCTCATCCCCTCATCCCCTCATCCTCTCATCCCCTCATCCTCTCATCCCCTCATCCCCTCATCCCCTCATCCCATACCTGCACAGTGCCGGTCCACCAGAGTCCTTGTTGACGGTGTGAAGAGGAGAGCTGTTGCCACGGCGTCAAGTGGAAGCTGACAGGCCAACTCTGCATCGTTGACCCCGATCATACCGCCACTAACACGCGTGCCTGTCAGTGAATAAACCCAAAGAGTAAAATAAACCAAGACTAGACAAAGAACAAAGTAGAGATATCCACCCTGCAGAAGGGAAAAGACCAGAAACCAACTCATCGATGCTTAGTGTCACATTTCTGTCACTCACTCATTTTGATGTGAAATGACTTCAATAATCACACAGGTGGTCTTCATAACAAATATATATATTGATAAAGGTATTGATGAAAGAGAGACAGAATGACAGACAGGCGGAGAAACAGACAACGAGATAGTCAGAAAGAGAGACAGACAGAGAGACAGACAGACAGAGATAGAGACAGAACCAGACAGAGATAGAGACAGAAAAAAAGAGAGACAGACAGATAAAAAGAGAGACAGAACCAGACAGAAAGAGACAGGCGGTGAGACAGACAGATGAAGAGAGAGGCAGACAGGCAGACAGAACCAGACAGCTGGTTTGTGATCTGAACCCAGATCTGCTCCACTCCTCCTCCTCCTCCTCTTTATCTCTCCCTCCATTTTGTCTTCCTCCTGTCTGCTGCTCAGCCCGTCGTCCTCCACGCCGACGCTCGCCAGCAGACAGAAACACCAAATCAAATCATCTTCCGTCTCCCTGCAGCTCGTCATCGCCCCGGGTTACCGCTAGACAGACAGGTAGACCAGCAGAATCCAGTAGAGTCCAGTCGCATCGACTCGCACCGTCGAGGCGTTTTAAAGGTGCCCTGTGTTGCATTTTAAACATCAGTATTTCCTGGTTGAATGAGTTGAATGAGTGATTCTGTCGTCTCACACGGTTTATTTCAATGCATCGTCTTTCCACTGTGATGATAACAGACATCGTCGTAGCTGAAATCAACACATTTCACCTGCTGGAGTTCATGCTGCATGTTTTGCGTCTTCCTCAGTTCAGACTCCCTTTGCCTTTCTTCTCTCTCGGCCTTTTTCCTTGTTGGTGTTTGTTTACGTGACTTGTTGAATATATCGACTCCTGGGGAAACGTCACCTTGCGGACGGTAACATCCCAAGTTCAATATTGGAGGAAAAAAGTAACTACCTTCTGTTGTCGAGTCGATATCAGGCTTTTTGTCAGACAGCTTTTTGAGGTTCTTGTAGCAGGTGATGTCTGTCTGTCTGTCTGTCTGTCTGTCTGTCTGCCACATTATGAAAACAATAAATGACGGCACCCAACAATGAACCCTCACTGAGGACGAGGAACTCCTACAAAACCAACGAGACCACGGTGGAGACCATTGGTAGCCTCTATCTCAACAGGTATCTTACTAGTGTTTTTCCCCCATTAAGACTACATTTCCCATAAGCCCCCTTGCTTCCGTCTTCCTTTCTCTGCTTCCTTCATCTGCCGTCTCCAGAAACTCTTTATCTTTATCTCCGTTAGCGCTGGAAGAACAGCGCCCTCTTCCTGTTTGGTGCCGTAAAGCAATCCAGCAGATTTCCCTCCAGATCGACCCGGTGGACACAAAGTAGAATGAGAGTAGAGGCTGGTAGAGGCTAGTAGAGGCTGGTAGAGGCTGGTAGAGGCTAGTAGTAGTGAGTTATACTGATGACTCTGAGAACAAGTTAGAGTTGAAAAGAGTAAAATAGAGCAGAATAGTGAACAATAAAATGGAGTAGAGCAGAGTAGAAGATTAGATTAGATGATTGTCCCAGAGGAGGAATTGCAGTTATGCAGCAGCAGATGAAGAAAGAAAAGCACACAGCAACACACCATACTCAAAATATCAAAAATATCAGAAGTATACTGGTTGGTTAGCTAAGAGTGTGGAATAGAATAGAATAAAATAGAAAACAGTAGAGGTGAGCATTGTAGGACAGAAAGAGTAATAGAGCAGAGTAGAAGTGATTCTACTGTTTTGTGAATACAGCCAGTAGAGTATCAGATCCTCCTAGTCTGTTCAACCTTGGTCTGGTCTTCCTCTGGTCGGATGAAACCGAACACAAGCTTGTTCTTTTATGATTGAAAACACGAACCAATCAGCCGCTCGAGGAAGTGAAGCTCCGCCTCCCGTCCAGCGCTGACAGACTCGTTTCAGCAGCCTGGGTTTGTTCTCATCACCGACTCTCAGGTTGTCGATAGTCTGCAGACTCCTGGAGAAGGAAGTCCTTCTGGTCCTGAAGCTGCCTGATGGGAGCCGTGTCAGCTGGTATTGTGGATATTATGGGATGGTCTGGTTGCTACAGGCTACCAGAGAGAGAGTAGATGACTAGCTAGCATTCAGGCTGCTAACAGGCATTCACTCTGATCGATTTAACAAGACATCTTACTCCACAGTAAAAGCACCAAGTCAGTCAATGAGTCAGTTAGTCAACCAGTCAGTCAGTCAGTCAACCAGTCAGTCAACGAGTCAGTAAATGAGTCAGTTAGTCAACCAGTCAGTCAACCAGTCAGTCAGTCAGTCAACGAGTCAGTTAGTCAATCAGTCAGTCAGTCAGTCAGTCAGTCAACCAGTCAGTCAGTCAGTCAGTCAACCAGTCAGTCAGTCAACCAGTCAACCAGTCAGTCAACCAGTCAGTCAGTTAGTCAACCGGTCAGTCAGTCAGTCAGTCAGTCATTCAGTTGACCCATCAGACAGCCAGTTGAATGAGCAAACAAGGCAGTCAGTCAGCCAGCCAGTCAGTCAGTCAGTCAGTCAGTCAGTCAGTCAGTCAACCAGCCAGTAAGTAAACCAGTCAGTCAGCCAGGAGGTGATCTAGCATGTTGTATCTGTATGTGTTCTCTTACTCTGCTTTACTCTGAGTCACCGATCTTTCTCACCGATATTTAATCAATACATTTACCGCTGTAAATATCAGAACTATCCACCAGAGAAGTTCATGTACTTTCATCTTCACCGACGTCGACTAAACGTTTTAACCCCTGAACCTCATTTCAGCCTCGACGCCTTTTAACCGGCTAACCGATGTAAAATTACTCCGTCGTCAATTTGAAGCCGCCATCTTGGGAGGAGTTTTCTCCAGATGATGCCAATGCAGTGGGCGTCGTCCACAATGAGTTACGCAATAACTGCGCTAATTGAGTCTCGGCTAGTCGGCGGGTTGCTCTCCCACAATGAGAAATCCTGTTTTCTAGCGAACGCAAAACCCCGTTGAAAGGGGCGGAGCCACGTTCAGCCAGACGAGGCGTGAGGCTGAGAGTGTGACTGATTAGGAAACATCATAATTGCCTCGCTTTCCCCACTGAGCTCTCTATTATGCTACACTCCATTCCCCATTCAATGCAGTCTAGACGGCTAATTGAGTGTCTATGGTGTTGATTCAGTATTAACCATCTGTGCCTCTCTTTCTCCCTCCTCTCCCTCTCCTCATCCCTTCCTCCTCCCCCTCTCCTCATCCCTTCCTCCTCCCTCTCTCCAGGAGTTGGGAGGACTAGTAGGATGCTGAGTATCTCTCCTCCCCACTGCCGTTCTCCACCCTGCTCTCCATGACCTGAGAGCCCGACCACAGCGGGAGGAACGAAACACCAGAGAGAGAGAGGAAGAGGAGGGACGAAGGCCAGGGAAGGAAGGAGCACATTCTTCTGTTGTAGTTTGTTTTCCCTTTCCGAGATGGCGGCGACAGAAGCCAGCGCGGCGCCGGTGGTCCAGGAAGACGGGAAAACCACGGAAACCAAGCCGGCGGAGGCGGAGCCAACGACGAAAAACGGCAACTCAGAGACTGTCAACAGCGAGGTTGTCGATAAAGACGGCACGGCCGTCAACAGCGAGGTTGTCGATAACAAAGAGACTGTCAACAACGACACGGCGGCGGCGGCAGGAGCCGAGGAGGAGGCGGGAGGAGAAGGAGGAGCAGCGAGCGGGGAGGCCTCGGCTCCTCAGAGCTCGGAAAACGCCTCCTCCGCCGAGCCCAAGACCTCCTTCCTGGACTCCTTCCTCAACAAGAGCGGCCTGGGGAAGGTGATGGGAGGGAGGAAGAAGAAGGAGCAGAGCACAGGAGGAGGAGAGGAGAATGCTGCAGACGGCGGCGAGAAGGAGGGGGAGAAAGGAGAGGAGGCTGCAGGGGCTGAGGGAGGAGCAGAGGGAGGCGCAGAGGGAGAAGCAGCGATAGAGAAAGCCCCGGAGAACGGAGAGAAGGAGGAGGAGAAGAAGGCCGAGAAGGGCAAACAGGCGGAGGCCAAGTCCTCCGTCCGGGATCTGATCCGGAAGCCGGTGGCGAGGATCTTCTCCCACCGCAGCACCGACAAGAAGGACGGAGCCGAGCCCCAGAAACCAGTCAAGGTCCGGTCCCGGTCCCTGGACCGGCTGGAGGACCCCGAGGCCCTCAACGCTACTGCAGACTCCACCATAGAGGAAGAAGGGGGAGGAGGAGGAGGAGAAGGAGAAGGAGAAGGAGAAGGAGAAGGAGAAGGAGAAGGAGAAGGCGAAGGGGAAGGAGAAGGAGGAGGAGGAGCAGAGGGAGGCGCAGAGGGAGAGCAGAAAGCCTCGTCCTCCTCGGCGGCCACCAAACACATGAAGCGCTGGCACTCCTTCAAGAAGCTCATGGCCCAGAAGACGCACAAGAAGAGCGCAGGAGGAGCAGAGGAGGGGAAGGAGGAGGGAGCAGAGGGAGAAGGAGGCGGCGGAGACTCCTCCACGCTGGACTCCAAGGACTCCGGGCAGAAGCGGTGGAAGCTGAAGCGCTCCTGGACCTTCCAAGGCCTGAAGAGAGACCCGTCCATGGTCGGCATCAGCGGCAAGGGCAAGACCTCCGACAAAGACTCCTCCGACAACGTGAAGACGGAGGAGGCGGCGGGAGAAGTAGAGGCAGGAGAGGAGGCTAAGGAAGAGGGAGGCGCAGAGGAGGCCAAGACGGAGGCGGGAGACGAGAAGGAGAAGGCCGAGGGAGGCGAGGAGGAGAAAGCGGCGGCGGCGACAGGAGGCGGGACGGTCACGCAGCACGCCAACGAGATCTGGACTTCCTTCAAGAAGCGCGTCATCCACAAGTCCAAACGCTCCAACACAGAGTGCACCGCCAGCGGGGAGGAGGACGCCGCCGCAGCCCCGGCAGGTGAGGAGGCGCAGAAACACAATCATCAGTTAAACCGTCAGAAAAAACATTATCAAAGAGCAAGAGCTTCTTTCTAGACCGACGATCAACAATCATACAGGAGAAATCCATCAGAGGAGAGAGAGACCGACAGGAGATAGACCAGAATGCAATGCAGTAGTCAAGATAGACCAGAATGCAATGCAGTAGTCAAGATAGCCAGGATAGACCAATTGTAGCCAACCCGGAAGTTAGCATCGCCCTGGTTCCCTCCACAAAAAAGCCAATGGGATTTTTCCATTGGATTTTGGATTATTGCAGAAAATAAACTCTGTGGCAAACAAAAGTTTATGATACTTACACGTTTTGTTCAGCAAGATAATCTTCACAAATGAACAAATCAACACCACTTTATGATTTTAAGTAAAAAGCTAACGCTAGGCTAACGAACTACACCACGGTCACATGACTTCAACGTCACCACCACTAAAAATACTATAAACTGATAAATCTACAAGTTGGAAAGTTTGAGTTAGAATAGTTTGGAAGAGTAGAAACACAACTAGAGGCAGTAAAGGAGGACTAGTGACTAGTGAGTAGATGAGTTACCGTGTTTGGCGTGATGCGTTCAATGTCCCCGACAACCTCTGTAGTCTCATTTAGCCACTTGTTAGCAACCGCCTTTTTTAAGACACGTAAAAGCTTCAAAATTCACGAGTGGGGTTTTACTGACATGTTTTATGTCGTGGAACAAAACGTGAAAACCTCTTAAGCTTGTATTAACCACAGACCTTATTTCAGGCATCTAACCAAAAACACATTCAAAAAACCTGTTGACTTTGAGACGAGGGAACCGGGAGTGCTAACATGCTAACTCCCTTCCTGGTTCAGGACTCATTCCTGCACCACTCTATGCAGCAGTAGAAGAGGCAGGTTGAGGGAAAGACAACTAAATTACACTTTAACTTCAGATTGATGGTCTGACGGTGACGAGGATCTCTGGGTGGATTTTTCCTTTTACTTTGTTTTCATCAGGTCGTTGTTCTGACAGGTGAGCTGATGATGCAAAAATATCAAGCGCTTCATTCCAAAAACACTCACAAATTCCCTTAATGTTCATTGTGCAATATTTCAAAACAGTACAATTGATTATCTCATTTAGAATATCACAGGTCCTCAGTAAGACATCAGCATCTATCCCTGGAGACTCTTCATCTCCAGCAGCAGGTGTGAGGTGGTTTGGGACTGATGAAGCATGCAGTGGATTCTGCAGATTCATAATGCAGTGATATCACTGTGAGACGAGATGTTGGTGTTTTTGTCAGGTATCATAGTTTCAACATGGTTTAACATGGAGGCAGTTAAAGGTCCAGTCTGGTCGGCTGTCTGCTGGCGAGCCGGTGGAATTAAAACACTTCCTGTTATATTAAAGCACATGAAAGATTCAGCGTTTGATGTGAAATTCATCTTGCAGCCCAGTTAACAGCCAAGACGACGCTCTGCTTACGATATCACTTCAACCCTCTGAACCCCAAAACACTTTCCTTTCACCTTTCTACTCACTGTGGGCTAGTAGTACTGCAGTATATAAGTCCTGCAGCTACGAGACATGTGACACTCAGAATACATAGATAGAAAGCCACAAATCAAAAATCATAAATTGGGGCCTCCACATTCTTTATATATTATAATATATATAATATATAATTATAATTAAGATATTTACACATTTCCACCAAGTCACCAAGGCATTTTCAAGGAATTGTTGCATCATCTGTGTAAAATGTCCTGTTTTTTTCAGGATCTCGCAGCACAAACGGTTTATTATTAGCCAATTTTGAAATGAATCAAATGATTTTGGATGAAATCTCAACATTTTATTTTTCCTGACGCGACCAATATCGGAACAGGAAGCATTCGGTGATCTCCGGTTGCGTGAAAATGTGAACAATTCTTTGCTTTTCACTGGATCTAGCTGACAACTGTTTAATGTTGGTGATGATTTCACATCAGGGTTCAGAGGGTAAATATCTGAAGTCAGTGAGGTGATGATTCCTCTGCTAGTCTCTATGGAGTCAGACTGAATGTAGTTATTATTATGGGTCTTATTAAACTGATAACCCTCCTCGTCATGAAGCTGCTGTAACCCGGGGCTATCTATCATTCTGAGAGGACCATCATTTTGGAGCTAGCCTCTTCAGATGTAATGATAATAACCATCATCGTTCTCATTAAAGCGATAACCCGACCCTCTCGTTCTCAGGAGAGGAGGCCGCCGCAGAGGACGGCAAAGACGGCAAAGACGGCAAGACGGTGAAGGCCAAGCGCACCCACTTTGGCCGGGCGGTTTCCCTGAAGAACTTCATCCTGCGCAAGGGCAAATCCACCAGCGTGGACCTGGGGGAGGGCGCCAAGGAGGAGGAGGAGGAGGGAGAAGGAGAAGGAGAGGGAGGAGGAGAGGGAGGAGGAGAGGGAGGAGGCGCCGACGGTGACGCCACCACGGCAACCGAGGAGACCAACGACAAAGCTGCAGCGGCCGAGGAGACGCCGGCGGAGAGCGGAGGAGAGTCGGCGAAGGAGGCGGAGAAGGAGGCGGTGAAGGAGGTGGAGAAGGAGGTGACGAAGGCGGCGGAGAAGGAGGTGGCGAAGGAGGTGGAGAAGGAGGCAGAGAAGGAGGCGGAGAAGACGCAGGCTGAGGCTCCGGTAACCAACGGGGAGAACGGCTGCTCCAACGGCACGGCGGAGGAGAACGCCACACACAATCACCAGGAGGAGGAGAAAACGACGGGGAGCAGCCCCGTGAAGAAGACCAAGGAGGCGGGAGGAGGGAAAGAGGAGGCCAACGCCAAGATCATCAACGCCACGGTGGGCGTGACCAGCGGTGAGTTAGACCACGCTGACCGGGACTCTGACGAGGAAGGAGATACTAACAGACTAATAAACCGTAGCAGTAAAACCAGCTGGCCAGGAACTCAGTTAGCCATGTTAGCGCTAGCGGCTAGCAGGGAGGAGGAGGGAGGGGAGGGGCAGGGGGTGGAGTCTCCACACAATGGAGGCTGTGAGGACGATGCAGAGTCATGTGACCAGGGAGAGAGGGAGGAGGAGGATGAGGAGATGAGGAAGAGGGACCTGCGAGAGGCCGCGGCAGCCATCGTTCAGAACGTGATGTCAGCGGCAACCGACCAATTAGAGAGGGAGCTGTGTGTGGTTGCTGTTGACAACGGTTTAAATGGGTGTTGTGATATGGACATTAGCTACTGAGAGCTACACACACACACACACACACACACCCCAAAGCTATATGCAGAAACACATATACATAGGCATGCCACGTTCAGTGCAGCAGCATGGCAATAATAACGCAGCATCGGTTCAACATTCCTAAAGCCCTTTAAGGAAACTCTAGCATAGGTTTGTGTGTGTGTGTGTGTGTGTGTGTGTTCTCCTGTAAATAGCCTGGGAGTGTGAGATAGAAAAAGAGAGGGTGGTAGAAAGGGAGAGCGATGGAGAGAGAGAAGTGTCCTCAGCTACTTCCTTTCAGTGGAATATTTCATCATGTTGCACCACGGTGAGTTCATGAACGTTTAACAGGAACAGTAAAACCATACTGGACTCAGGTGGTGACTACGGATTCCCAGGGCAGCTAACGTTCATGAAGTTACATAAAGGAACAGAGTGAGGTATCAGTGTAGCTGCTGGTGCTGACACCATGTTCTACACCAGCTTCATTTTGATGCTCTGGTTGTCGTTTTGGTGCAAAACCCCTGAAACCGTGTTCAGGTTCGGCTCACGGTCTTTTATGTAATTGTGCACTTGGTTCTTGCACAAAGCTCTGAAAAAGCTTTTTTTTAACCTTTATTAGGTGCAGAGGCCGAGCAATGGCAGGAGGCGGGCTCTGGCGTCCGTTCGTTAAAGGCAACGTGTTGTGGGCGTGTCTAAAACCTTTTGACATCATCCGTTAGTGGAGGACGTTTACCTGTTCTCTGGCAAAAGTTCAACTAGTTTCAACTCTTCTGATGGACTGGGTTGAGATGTTTTCATGGATCACTGAAACACAAGATTGTTGCGTGGTGCGTTCACAGACCAGGAAGTAGCTCGGTGATTTTCTAACTAGTGGCTAAGTCGACGCACTTTGGAGGTTTTCGCTTCTCGACCACCTCAGTTTGATCTGGCAGCTAAACGTTGCTCCTGCTGCTGCTGTGCAATTACTGAAAACCAGTTTGAAGCTAAATTGCTTTTGTGAAAAATGTGATTAATTTGTAGCATTTGGCTCAGTAAGGCCTGAAAACATGCTAAGCTCTCACAGCATCTCCTTCCCCTCAAAACAAGCCGAACAGAAAGCTTCCTGTTGGACACCCAGGCTCATATCTGACTTTCCAGATGAGTTCAAATCCAGGAAGTAAACACATCCCACACCGATATGAACTGACAGCGGTTTGGAAAAGACATGCAGAGTAGCTCTATGTAGGTCGGTCTACTAGCTAAATGCTCCAAGATTCAGTATTGTGTCCATCGTGTCTTGTCGTCCTCCACGCTAGCGGCGCTCAGACAAGCTGACCACATGATAGCAACTGATGGAAGATTTACTTGTTCTCGTGGCAACGCTGACTAACTCTGATTGGAGCGTCCGTCTAGGTCACATGGCTCAGGATCTGATGTTGCAGACCCATGTGGTCCAGATGGGAGGTGATGAAATGCGACATCAGATCAGACTCGTGACTCTCTGACCTGCAGTGTGGACGCAGCCACAGGGAACCGAGTGCGTCGATACATTAAGGATCGAGCCCAGCGGCGTTGAATCGCTAACTGCTAAACGCTAATCGCTAACCGCCCCGTCCTGCCAGTGCGCTCTAGCTCCCCCGCCCTACCGGCAGCAGCCTACCAGCTATAACTAGCTGTACATTAGGTAGTTAGCCCTGTTTGCTGTGGAAGAGGAAAGCTGGTTTAGCAGACATCAATAGAGTCGAGTCCATCAACGGATTAGCGGGAGAATCAAAGTGTCACAGAGCCTCTTCAGCGAGCCAGATTAACTAGACTTCTCTCTCCCCATCTCACATAGATAGATAGATAGATAGATAGATAGATAGATAGATAGATAGATAGATAGATAGATAGATAGATAGATAGATAGATAGATGACAAGGTAACTTCAAGGACAAAGTCAAACACCAAAAGCACAACAGGAACATTCCACTGAAGGACAGAAAGGAAATGTCCTTCAGACAGTCAGACAGGTAGGTTAGACAGGTTATTGGGTACCATAGTCTTCCTCAAATCAGTCGTTTGTGATGATGATGATGATGTGATGATTTGTCATGAGACTGTCATGTGTCATTTGCTGTTTCTGACTCAACTAACACTGAAAATGCTAACTAAGCTAACAGATGTAGTCACTAGTCTCAACCAACATGTCTTGTACTAAACCACTAAACACATTATAACCCTTTTATGTGAATGTTTATTATTATTATTATTATTATTATTATTATTATTATTATTATTATTATTATTACCCTTTTTCCAGGACATCTTTTTTAATATATTTTTTCAATCTCTTCTGTTATCATTTACCAGACAAAAAGGCGGGAAACGTGTGAGGCCACACAAAGAGGATTAGAACTGCCGGAATTCGCTGAGCAAGGAGCTCTGAGCCCCGCCCCTAACTCCTCCCCTCCTCCTCCTCCTCCTCCTCCTCCTCCCTTCATCCCTCCTCCTTCCAAATAAACGGAGTAATCACGTGTTAACGCCACAGTTCACCATGGTGAGAGATGCAATCCATGTAGATGCGAGAAAAAAAGTGAAAAATAATAATTACTCAGAAAGCAATAATTCAAGTCATCTTTCGTCCCCCGCACATTCTGTCCGTCCACCCCCCCCTTCCCTCCACCCCTCCACCCCTCCATACATACATACATGTACATCCAATGTTTTTTGTTTTTTTTGCTTGTCTTTGTGAGATTTTATATTGTCTAAGAGAAAAAAAAGAAAATGCAGAAATGTAAAAATGAAAAACGAGACATTCCACCCCCTTGTCCACCGTTACTCTACTTACTCTGCTCTCTGTCTCTACCGGTTTCTGATTGGTGGATTTAAGGAACAAAAAAAGACTGTTAGTTTTATATTGACGGCCATCTTGGTTTGTAGTCCCCCCACCCCCCAGTAGATACCAGGACCATGTTGCTACAGTATATATACTGCCCTGAGGACTGCCCAGCTCCCCATAGCCAACCACACTGCAATGTCTTCAGCTCTGTGTGTTTAATGTTTTTAGACTGTTATATCGTGTACATGGAAAAAAAAACTCCATCAAATATTAAAGTCAAAATGACTTTTGTTCTGTTTTGGTTCTCTTTTCTTTTTAAACACATCTCCTCACTGTATCGCAGTCTGACGATATGCTGTAATTAAAAAAACAAATGTTTTGTTGGTCAAAGTTTTCACATGTCCGCTAGCAAATTGTCAAAATGATAGTACAATAAAGACTAAAATCTAACAACTAAACTGCAAGTCAATGTGGGGGTTTATTTTTATCTCTCTGATTGAAACGAGGCTTTACGCTGAAACGCCATTGGTGCTCATTAATCCGTATCGATAATCTCATCCCGTTACGTAACGGCGGAATAATACCAGATTTCTTTGTATTAAAGTAGATCTGCATGTATCATCTGGCACAGGCGTCCATATGGCGGCAACAGAACGTTTACATTGAGGCTTTTAGCTGACGCTGTGATCCGAAGGGACTCATAGGACCGAACCGGTTCAGGCCTTGCCTTGTGGGATTTGACCCTGCGACCTTCTGTCTACAGGACGCCTGCAGTCTGCAGTCAACTTCATTCATGTTTCAAATTGAGTCAATTTTGTAACTTCCAAGAAACGTATTATAGAAATGTGTTATATTTCTGTTATTATTGTTGAAGTCTTAAGGCAGCAACTGATAATAAAAAGCTTGATGAGTTGATTTCGACACTGATGATATTTTTGGGTGTGTTGGCTTGAAAGCATCGATCAGACCCAGATCAACAGAAAACATGAGCCTGTACACCAACTCAGCATCCACCCTCACAAAGAGACATTAGGAAGCTGAAATGGTGAAAAAAGTTATTTTAATATAAATTAACCTGGAACAGAAAGAAAGCAGGAGCTTAAAAAGTCTTTTGAACTGAATGATCTGAATTCAAAGACCTTACAGGTCTTAAAGTGGTTAAGACTTAAATACAGTAAGACATCTCCCTGGTGTTTGGTTTAGTCTCCAGGCAGATTCTGGTGATTTCAGTTGGCATTGAAAAGGTCTTTAAATCCAAGCTGCAGGAACCTGAAGTCGTATTAAAGGACCTTTTCTCTCAGCTTCTTAATGCCGACGTCCTGCTGGCTGGTGTTCTGCCTCCTTTTCTCTTTTGTTTCTGAGCCAAAACAGTGAGCAGCGTTTCTTAGTGCAGGATGGGAAGTCAGCAGCTTAATTAGTGGCTCTCAGAGCGTCTGAACTTCCTGTGTGGAGATGCTGCTTTGATTTGATTTACTCAGCATCTTTAAGATCCCATCACTGTAGCTGAACGCCACAATAAGATCATTGTGGTGCTCATGATGTTGGGCTGCAGGGTGGCAGGATGGCCAGGGGTCAAACTGAAAGTTACAGATTCAAGCTCCAGTGAAATTCAATGAAAGCATTGTAGTTGAATTGCAGTAAACTAAAATGTGTGACTTTTCTTTTTTCTATAGTTTATTTCTGCCAACAGTCACAGCCTCTTGGGGGTGAATTCGACTACCTTTTGATGGGCAGTGTCAAAGTGTCATTGAGCAAGGCACTGAACCGGCCACTCACTACGCAGGTTAAAATAACTCAACATCAGCACGTAAGATGATCGATCACAATGCCTGACTGACAGATCACACAGTGGTACAGCGTTATTTCATATTACACACAAAAAAGACACTTTCATCCTTATTGTGGCGCTAACACTGCCGGGGTTGTGGGTTCGATTCCTTGTGACGACACGCTCCGTGAAACCATCAGATGCAGCAAAATGAATGTTTGGATCAAATCCCTCAAGTTACCTGATGATATCTGGTGACGTTGAGGAAAACGGACAGCGCTGATTCCTGTGGACTTTAAATCGTTTGTGTAGTTTCTGTGAGTTTCTGGTGTTCACTCGTAGCCGCCATGAGTCAGAAAGGTGTCGAAATATTGTAGACAAACATCAGAAGCAGTAAAATGAAAGGGTGGATTGAATCTGTATCGACCCTCAGCTGGATCAATAACGGCCAGTGGCTCCGAGACAATTTCACTATTGATCTCCAAGATGAGAGCCTCCATTCACGTCCTTCATACTGAGACGGGTGTCCGTGGTTCAACAATCATAACTACAGTATAGTTGTATTAAACAACCTGTAAAAGGTACATATGAGGTTGAACTCAAATATTGTAGAAAACAATCATCAGAAGCAACAAAGTGATTGATTTGATTGATTATGCTTTAAGATGTTACTCAATAAAACTGGCAGCTTTGACAAATTCACTTGTATAACATAGTGGAGTCCAAAAGTCTGTCCACTACCAAGAACTCATCATTTATCAAAAACTAATACACATTTTAATCTAATGATATTTCTAATAAAATAAAAAATAAAAATAAATTAACAATTACAAATATTATTTCAAAGTTAAAGCACTAGCAGTACTCAGAGGACCATATTCATTTAGTCAACATCTGGTATCAGTTGTTCAAAGACCAAAACTACTCACACTGTGTATTAGGAACATTCATGTGTTCATATGAATTAAATATCTGGTATGACAACAATTTGAGAAAACCTGAACAAGATATTGAGATATATTTCAGTTTCATATGATCAAAGATCTAAACATGTTGATTTATATCAGTTAAAAATAATTATTGAATAAGAAAAATCAACTGAGTAAAAATGTCTTAATAAGTTAAATGAATGAAGTGAAAACAAGTTCTTGGTAGTGGACTCAGACTGTTTCTACTGAACTGATCATTTCATCAATGATCCATCTGATTGATTTAGTGTTTATATCATGTAGCTTGTTAGCTAGCTAACATAGTATCTGGTCAGCTAACATCACTGTCTTGTTGTTAACACATCTGGTTAGCACACTAGCTAACGTATCTAGTAGAAGCTAGCGTTAGCAGTGGCTAGTAGTCCCATGTTAACAGTAACTAGTTAGCTAGCTACCAGTTAGTCCAGGTTAACTAGCTGACTCTTCTCCAGCTCCAACTCAGAGTGTTTTGGAGTAGAGACTAGGGCTAAAGACAAGACAGTTTACTGAGTCACAGTAACCTACATTTGGAGACAAATCTACCTGATCACACTGATCACTTTTACTGAGAACGTTACTGGAGGATCTACAGACACACCACAACAACCTGGTCCAGACAGTCGACTGGTTCTACTGACACATTATGAACCAACAGACTCCAGATCAGATGGTTGGTAGCAGATTCATATTTCTAGCCATAAAAACACTGATGGAAATGTTTCATATATATTCTTATTTTAGTACATTGTATTTGAACACTTTGTACTTGTTGATACACGAAGTACATTCTGCAATAAGAAGATTTTCAATAAGACCTCCACAGTATTATGTACTTCCAATACTTCATCAGTGAATACAGGTTCATAAACTGCAATAAGGCCGTTGTAAAATGTCCCCATAAATTCCTTCCTAGCAGACCTGAACAGATGACAGTAAAATGTGTTGGTTTTACTGGGACCCTTCGGCGTCCCTCCAGGGGCCCCCGACCTCACGTTGAGAACTACAGCAGCACTAACACATGTCTCTCCATCTGTAAAGTGCGTGGTGACGATAATTCCCTACTGTCGGTTGAAATCGGCAGCATACTGTCTTCCTGTCAGGCCAAATCTCTGGGATTATGTTATTACAGCGGTAATGCCAATACACACACACACACACACACACACACACACACACACACACACACACAGAGAAACAACCAGCACTGACACAGGAAAGCTTGTTGGTTTAAAGACATTTTAAATGGTAACGTGGGTCCTGACTGTGGAAGGATAAATGAACAGCACTGACTTAGAGTGGCAGATGATGATGATGATGATGATGATGATGATGATGATGATGATGTCTGGAGACGTCACTCGCTGCTGGGTAGTCTTACTGTTAATTAAAGACATGTAACGAGGCTGGAGAACGTATTACTATATATATATATATATAATATAATGGATTATGAGGACGTGTTGCAGGAACCAGAACCCCGAGGTCTCTCTGCTGTCCAGTCTGGAGGGATTTCACCAACAAGGCGTAAGAACAAATAAAATCAGATAAAAACCAGACGAACAGACGGAGCTCATAATCAACGTTCCCTCTTTTATTATCAACTATTCATTTATTTACAAAGCAGACACGATATTTCACACCACCAAGCCCGTCTGGACGACGAGGCTCGGTCCAGATTCACGTCTCACCGGACAAACAACCGGACGAGTTTCCCTCCAGAGGGAGATCAACTTTGAGAATGATTACTAGCTCACAACAAAACACAAAAACGTTGGATTTTAAATGGTAATAGGTAAATTAAGAACTGACACAACGATGACTGGATTCTTTATGAGATACTGAATGATTTTTGTAATGATTGGAAATGAATCGTTCATATCAAATGACCTCAAAGACTCGGACACCAACATGCTGCTGATATACTGAATAAGGTCATTTGTCTGTTTGGGCAAAGCTGCACGTTGGCGCCCCCAAATGGCAGCGGGCAGTAACCGTTTGAAATATTTGACTTCAATACCCAGAAGTCCCGGGAGGTGACGACAGGAAACAGAACCCAACTTTTAAAGTTTGGGTCACTTCCTGCGGGGGAGGAGTGTTGGGCCTGGTAAGGCGGGACTGTTTCACCGCCTGGCGAAGCATCAAACCACAGAAACAGAAAAGACGGATAAATAAAACACGAGACATCAGAGTCACGGAGACGCTGGTGAACGGGAAGATGAACGGAGCGTTTAGGACAAGACGCTGTCAACACACACACACAGACACACACAGACACAGACACACACACACACACACACACACACACACACACACACACACACACACACACACAGACACACAGACACACAGACACACACACACACACACACAGCTGGCTGTTGGCTATATAGGGCACTCAGAGCTAATGGGAGCTTTCATAGAAAACACAATAGACATGAGTAGTGTTAGTGTGTGTGTGAGTGTGTGTGTGTGTGTGTGTGTGTGTGTGTGTGTGTGTGTGTGTGTGTTCATGTGTGCTCAGGCGAATGAAAGCAGCAGGAACAGAGCGAGTAAACAGATTCTAGATTCTGGATTCTAACTGGGCGTTCACACTGAGCAACACGATCACCAGATCACCAGATCACCAGATCACCAGAGGACCTTTCATGTCCTACGGGGCTGATGGACCAGGCAGACTCAGTCGATGCCAGAAAAGTTGAGACATGGTTGAACTTTCCATGGTCATCGTCCGTCAACAACCAATCAGATTCCTTCCTTGTTGCTCTACTGATGTGATTTCGTGTCACGATCAATATTTCTGCCTGTCAACTCTAAAATGGACCAGAAGTTGATTCCAGCCAATCAAATCTTCCCAGTTCTGAAAGACAAACATCTCAACAACGATGCTCGGAGAACCGTTGATCCATCGACGGTCGATGAAGATCTGATTTTATTTCTTTTCAATGAATGATGTAACTAGTTAACCAGCTTGGTTAACTAGTTAACCAGCTTGGTTAACTAGTTAACCAGCTTGGTTAACTCGTCAAACTGAAGCATCGTTCTGAGAGACAAAACGATCTGCCTGTTAAAACGTTACGTAGCTGCAGACGCTACATAGAGGCAATCACAGCCTCTGGCCCCGCCCACAATCTGTCAGAATAGAGACCCATCAATCACGGGGCTCAGTGTGAACGTGGTTAGTGTGTGTGGTGTGTTTGGTGCTCCTGGTGTGTTTCAGTAGAACCATTTAAGAAGCTGAACTTTAGTATCAACATCTTACAAGAGTTCCACCATGAGGGCTTTTATTTTGACATCTACTGTTTGATGTTGGTGGTCTAGGAGTCATTGGATACGAGCGTCAGCTACATGGATATTCCTGTGTGGTTTTCAGTCACCAGAACCCTTAAAAACCCCTTAAGGTCCTTAAAGGGATTTGGTTCATGCAGCAGTGATCAATCCCTGTCAGAGAAAGTCTTTATCAATCAGCCCAGATTGCATAAAATATCTACAAATATGGAGTCAAAGTTAAATATCAGCACTTTTATAAAAAATGAGTTTTAGTGCAACGACCTGGATTGGAACTAAACTGGATCCCAAACCTAAACTACCTTGAGTGACCACGGCTAAAAAAACACTAAAAAAATAGAAAGGCTAAAACTGCAGACTTGAACGGGTTTAAACTGCTGGAACAGAAAAAAGACAAACTGATTGAATCACATTTCCACATGTAACGGATGAAAGGAACCAGAGCGTCTTCTGTATATAATGGATATAAATACAAACAGGCAACAAGAAAAAATAAAAGTTTGTTTTTTTGCGATCGATTTGCCTCCCAGTCTGTACAAACAAGGCTTACAAAGCTCATAAGGTCAGGGGTCAAATCATCTACTCATCTCAACTCTTCTTCCCTCTATCATCCATCATCCCTCCATCCTGCTCTACTCATACACCTTTATTCATCCATGGTTCTTTTATCTGCTGCGTTCTTCTGATTTTCTCCTCCTCCTTCCTTCTCCTCCTTCCTCTCTCCATCCTTCCTCTCCTCCTCTCCTCCTCTCCTCCTCTACTCCATCTTGGACATCTCAAACTTGGTTGTTATGGTTTCCTGTGGACAGAAAACCATCCGTGATCAGAAGCGCCTCCATCTGCAGGTATTTATTTCATACAGTGCAGTTATAAAAATAGAGATTCAGCGTTTTAAGATGTCATGAGGGTTTACTGGGTCTTCACAGCAGCAAAGAAAACCATCATGCTAACATCAACTTCCTGCCGCCTAGAGAGTTTTTGCCTGACATGGCGAAGGTCGTTGTTGATGGAGAACTGGATTTTACACGACAACCAGGGTGTCCCTGAAGAGGTTTCAGAGTCCAGGTACGAGGAACGTTCACCACTCAAGGTGATTTCTGAATAAAAATGTTTCAAATTTTTTCTCTTATTCCAAGAACTTTCTGTCCAGGTCAAGAGGTCATCGTATTCCTCCATTTATACGTATATGACTAATACAATAAAATAATACATTTAGAAATAAGGCTGTGCTCAAAATTATTAGGATATTCCTTGTACAAAAATAAAAAGTTAATTCAGGTCAACTGTTGTAAAACTATACATATATATATATATATATATATATATATAAAGTAAATACGTTTGGGTCGATACCCCAATAAAATAATAATAATAACAACAAATAATAAATACACATAAAATAAAGATGAAACGTCTTGTCAGATATCTGAGTTTAGTCTGGACGACGTGGCGCTGAGAAGAACAACAAAATGCCCTCCAACACACACACACACACACACACACACACACACCACGCGCACACACACACACACACACGCACGCACACACGCACGCACGCACGCACGCGCGCGCACGCACACACACACGCGCACGCACACACACACACACACACCGCTGCTCCATTGTTCTGCTCACCATGACAACAGCGGGGGTAAACAACAGTATGATGTAACCGTGGCAACAGCTGCTGCATGCTGATTGGCTGCCGACCCCTGTTGTTCAGAATCGGTACTACACCCTGTTGAACGACCTCTATGCTCTGTGTGTGTGTGTGTGTGTGTGTGTCTGTGTGTCTGTCTGTGTGTGTGTGTGTGTGTGTGTGTGTCTGTGTGTGTGTGTCTGTGTGTGTGTGTGTGTCTGTGTGTGTGTCTGTGTGTCTGTGTGTGTGTGTGTCTGTGTGTCTGTGTGTGTGTCTGTGTGTGTCTGTGTGTGTGTGTGTCTGTGTGTGTGTGTGTGTCTGTGTGTGTGTGTGTGTGTGTCTGTGTGTCTGTGTGTGTGTGTCTGTGTCTGTGTGTGTGTGTGTGTGTGTGTGTGTCCTGTCACACTGCCCGGTCCGTCTCCTCATCAGAGATTCTACCGATTACTATTTGCTGCTGCAACGACCCTGTTTCACCCCAGAGATCAATAAAGTTTCATGTTCATGACCCAGCATGCATCTCACCTCGTCAGAGTCCAGCAGGGGAGGCAGGGCGCTGGGGGGTGAGAGAACAAAACACTGTCAGGATCCCAGGTGAACTCTGGGAAAATGATCAAAACTAAAGTTTTGATCATTTTCATATTAAAGAACCAGCGTCGTCATAGTAACCGACTTACACGTCCACCATGGATGAGGGGATGTTCTCCTCCACCCACTTCAGATCTTCATCCTGCAATAAAACACAAGTGTTTTTTACTCCATGCTGACCAGGAACTCATGCACAGAAAGTTCATGTTGCATTCAGGATCTCCGGTGAAAGTG
>JAXDDW010000216.1:130000-132500 GCA_034670385.1 Hoplostethus mediterraneus | reverse complement strand
ACGCCTCGTGGCGGTCTGCTGATCCAGTGGATCTGACTGATCCAGTCACGGAGCGGTGAGACAAACCGGTTACACAACACCGCTTGAAGATCTGATTGTGATATTGATACATAACAATATCACAATCAGATGTTAGATAATCCAGTTGATCTTCATCGTATTGAACTACGTGGAAATAAGGAATGATACAAAACAATTAAACCTTTAAAGTTATATCGGTGAGAGATTTGTATTTGTATTTGTGTTTGTTTTCTATCATTAATTTAGAGAGAACATCAGATCGCTGCCCCGCCCTTCCAGGACCCTTTCATTATTATAGTTAAGACTAAAAGGAATGACAAGAATGTCCAAGACTTTTCAAAGGGTCCATGACGCAGAACCACACAGGGAGGTTCCACCTGAACTCTGAGAGGAGGAACAGGAACAGGAACACGTGAACACACCGCTGCGACGAGGAGGGGCAGATATTGACCCACTGAAGTCACAATGACGAGGAAGTCAAGTTACTAAGCTCCGCCCCTCCGGCTAGAGTAGACCTACCAGTTTCACTTCTGAGAACCTTTGATTTTATTCTCTTTGATTTATACTCTTTTATTATATTATATATTGATCTTATTGGTTTTGTATCAGATGTTTAGAAAAGCGTTTTTTAAATACAGTTTATCATTATTACTACTGTGTGGTGGAGTCGACATGGAAATAATCCTGTGTAATTCAATCAATCACAAAGACACAGTACAGCAGAGGGTTGGATCGATACACCGACAACACCAGTCATGTGGTCACCTCTGGTGTGATGGAGGTTCCTACTGACGCCAAATAACCTGAGATTCCTGAATTAAAAACTGTATGGTTGTTTTCTAAAACGAGGCCTGCTTTATATCCGAGGAAAAGAGTCACAAGTCAGTTTCAGTTTTTAAAAAGACCCTAAATAATTTGAGCATCGATTTATTGATTAATTGATTTGAGATCATTTGTTGTTAAATTAGCTGCCGAGTGAATCTGTTTGAACTGAACTGATGTCTTTGTTGACATGTGTCTGACGCAGTACAACAGTCTACCAGCCCGGTAACATTACAAAGTGGACCGGAAGCGAAACAAAACCTCCGTTTATCCTCCCGTCTCCCCGCGCGGACGTCCGGGCCGCCAGGTGAGCGTGACTCTGCGGGAGGTCCGGGCCAAACGTCCGCGGAGTGTCTGAGCTGTCAAGTCGTGGCGATGCTACAAACAAGCGACACACCAACACAGAGCGAAGCCAACGGGAAACTCACGCTGTGGACGTCCTGGATCCACTTCCCCGGTTCAGACACGGCGGAGACCGGCCCGGTAAGGCCCGTTAGAACTACCAGAGCCAGCACTTTGGACCAGAGTCCCGTCCCGCACCCCGGACCCGCGGAGTTCGCCATTTCTGCCCGGAAGAAGCCAAGCAGCCACCGCGACAATTCACAACAAGCGCTCCCTTCCTGCTTCCGGGTGACGTTGCGGAGAGAGGAGTGCTGCCTTCGGGTACTATGGGAAATTTTGGAATTATCACATGAGCGCATGTGAACGCCCCATCATAGTATTAATACAACTATTATACAACTGGGAAAGTGGACATTTTCTTGGATACACGAGTTGCCGAGACCAGGGGGGTTCGTGGCGACTATAATGTTAAAAGTGATGCATTTGTATTGTATTATGTATATTTTGTATTATTATATATTATTGTTTTGTAGGTAAATAGTTACAATAGTTACAAATAGTACATAACACGTTTTTGTACAAAAATAAAACAACAGTCACCACAAATGTGCTTTTACTGTGGGGTCTATTTTGTTATTATGTCTGTTCAAAAGCACTGAACAGCAAGTTGTAATCATGACTGATGAAGTGAGTAGGACCTTAAGAAGAGACCTGGAGGGCAGCATAGTACAGTTCTCATGAAAGATGTCTATGTTTAATAAGATAAATCACCCAATAGTAAAACTAAATCCCAGTCAAAAGTGTTGTCCCTCAGTTTAGCCTCAGGCAGAGTCAGCCTACCTGTAGCCGTTACCATAGCAACCATACAGCCCTGTACTACTCTGTAGCTCTGGATGTGGTGTGGTGATCTAACGCCACCGAGGCTCTGAACAGCTGGTTCTCTGGTTCCTCTCATCCGGACAAGACGAGCTAAACTGACAACAGATGTGTCTCCGGTCATGGTGGGTCTCTAGTGTGTAACGTTCACTTGCGTTGAATACTTTCCTGTGTATTTTCTACTTGAATTTGAGTCGTGGTGAAGAGACAGCGACCTGAAAATGTACCTGACTTCTCTGATGAGCCACTGAACTCAGCCCAAGGCGTTTCCCATCATCCTTAGAGTTGTGCATTCAGCCTCCCAGGAGATTTCCATGGCTCAGTTGTGTCTCTGGAACAAGTCGGACAACATTTCTACCCATCATGCAACGGGCCTGTCACGGCGCTGGGCACAACTAGAACCTGCTCTCAGCCGTTCAGCAGGATCAGGACACGCCTC
>JAXDDW010000216.1:77500-125000 GCA_034670385.1 Hoplostethus mediterraneus | reverse complement strand
GGACGGCTTTTCTTACTCCCCTACCCTCCAAGACCTTCCCAGACGGTCTGGGGATTCAAACCGGCAACCTTCCGGTCACAAGCCAGTACCCAGCTGCTGTTCCCTCCAGGCTGAGCAGATGATACGAGTGTAGCGGGTACAGTCAGTGTTGTGACCGCATTTGGATCTGCTGTTGGTTACCACACACACACACACACACACACACACACACACACACACACACACGCACACACACACACACACACGCACACACACAACCACGCCCATATTGTTCTCGTCTGTAGTTATTGTATGACTGGGACAGTATCTGGTCTCAGCTTGGAAGTCAGTGAGAACCAATCAGAGAGCTCCGATGTGTGGCGGTCTCCCTCAACGTTTACGACCTCCTGACCTCCTGACCTCCAGACCTCCATCACTTCAGTCTTGATTCAGACGAGCTCTTGCTGCGGAGGTCTGAGCTAGCCCGTCTGGCCGCCTGTCTTACTCTCTACTTGTCTGTCAGCCTGTCTTACTCTCTACTTGTCTGTCAGCCTGTCTTACTCTCTACTTGTCTGTCAGCCTGTCTTACTCTCTACTTGTCTGTCAATCCTTCAACATTTCACTCTTCTGTTGTTTGCATTCCAGACCCCTCCCTCCTCCCTCCTCCCTTCCCATGCTCCCTCTCTTTCCTCTCGTTGTGCTGTAGCCTGTACCAGTCTACATGCTCTTCATCATCATCGTCTGATGAAGAGCACGCAGTTCAAAATGTCGCTTTTTATCACTGGAGCTCAATCAGCATCAACAGTCTATCAGTGTGTGGCCTGTTCGACTCAGCCCTGCCCAGCGGAGAGAGACAGGAAGATGCGTTCACATCAAATGGGAGTTCCCGTAAATATGAGTTTCCTGAGGATGTCATCCTCCTAGTGGTAATTGCAAATACTTTCTGGAGGCTCCGATATCTCCCAGCTGACGGTACAAATACTGCAAGTGTATCACTCACTGCTGGATGACGTCGTTATCTTGGTCAGGAAGTACGTCCATGATAACGCCTTGACCAGTAATGACATTTTCAGCCTCGTCAAATTAGATCAAGCAGAGTGGAAGCTGAGCAGGTCAGAGCATCTTGAATAGAAGTGGCACCGCTATGAATGATGGGAGGAAAATCACAAAATCACTGAAGACAAAACTATGAAAACAGAACGCTCAATAAAATGCATCAAATGAGAAGAATCAGTTCAAAATATAATTTAGACAAATTTAGTGTTAAATATAAACCAGTATTAGATTATCTAGCAGTAGTTTAGTTTAGTGTTAACTAGTTAACTAGTGTTGAATATAAACCAGTAGTAGATTATCTAGCACTAGTTTAGTTGAGCAGTACATCCTCTGGTCTGGTTAGATGAAACATGTTTTCTACTGTTTTCTATTCTTAGTCTTCATGTGTGTTGGGTCCCTGAACGCCTCACTGCTGCTAACCCTGCTAACCCCCAGAGATAAAGATGTGTGTTGTTTCCCTCGACTTCAGGGGGGGTGTTAGAGAGAGAGAGAGGGAGAGAGAGGGAGGGAGAGAGAGAGAGAGAGAGAGAGAGAGAGGAGGAGAGAGAGAACCAGTCTTTCATCCCACTAAACCACTAGGACATGTTCTCTCTTTCTTTCTCTGCATTCCTACCATTGTCTGGCAGGGCGGCACTCATGCCAGAGGGGCGTTGTATGTATGTATGTGTGTGTGTGTGTGTGTGTGTGTGTGTGAGTCATGTGAGGGGTGTGTATACCAGTTGCATACCAGGGTGGAATTAGTCTAAATCACCAGCGATGATGATGATGATGAAGATGATGATGATGATGATGATGAAGATGATTGTAGTGTAATATGGGGCTTTACTCCAGGTGGGCGGGGTCAGGTGACTGTCTGGAGAGGCAGTTGGAGGCGGAGTCTGTGGTAATCTGTGTGTTTGATTTGAACATCTTTACAGATTGGAGTTTTACTTTTCCCAGAGGCAGAAATAATCTCATTGGTTGAGTTAAATCTCAGTGGGCGGAGCCACAGAGACAGACATTTATTTATATGAAAATGTGGATTATTACTTTAATAAAGGGGGTTGAACTTTCACCCCTTTCACATTTCTAAACCTCTTGCATCTGAACCAGTGACGTCTGAATCACATTAATATGATCACCACCATCTGAACCGAAGAGATTTATTATCATCCATCATGTCAGGTGTCATGTCTAACCATACCATACCATACCATACCATACCATATCATATCATATCATATCATATCATATCATATCATATCATATCATATCATATCATATCATATCATATCATATCATATCATATCATATGGAGGATGATGGAGTCATATAACTCACATCAGAATGTGGTTGAATGAAAGTTGTTTCTGTTAATCTAAAAATCTCATCAGTGGAGGAACGAGACAGAAAAGTGTTTCTGTTTGGGTTCCTTCAGTCAGAAACTGGAAAAGAAATAAAGGGAAACGACTCACTGGTGTGTGTGTGTGTTGTGTGTGTGTGTGTGTGTGTGTGTGTGTGTGTGTGTGTGTGTGTGTGTGTGTGTGAACAGGACATGGAGGTGAGCCCCAATGAGTTGATGGGCATCCTCAACAAGATCCTGACTAAACGTGAGTCCTGACTTGTTTCAACATGAGATTCAAGTTCTGAGTTCATTTGAGTTGAAAAATCAACTGAATCAACTTTGGTTTTGGTTTAGATTCTGTCTCTGTGTTCTTCCAGATGGAGACCTGACGACTGACGGCTTCAGCATCGAGTGTTGCAGGAGCATGGTGGCTGTCATGGATGTATCCTTCCACATAATATAGTCCTGAGGGAGTGAAGCGTTTTCAAACGCGCTAGAAAACACCAGCAGAAGTCTTCCCGGTGCCTTGCTCAGGGGTACAGGGGCAGGGAATCGATGTGCCACAGACTATCCTGAGTTTGACCCTTGACCCTTGACCCTTCAGAGTGACAGCACGGGGAAACTGGGCTTCCACGAGTTCAAATACCTGTGGAACAACATCAAGAGGTGGCAGGTCAGTTCAGTTCATACAGTAGAGGTGTAGCGTCTCTGATCCCAGACCAGCCAGTGAACACATCACCACATGTAAACCACATCACTAGACGTCCACTAGCCCGTCACCTCTGAACCAGTCAGCTCTAACGTTGAGTGTTGAGGGAGTCCTGGTTATTCACACCGGAGCATCTGATCATCATGTTTCTGATTTTTGCTGTTGTCTGTTGTCTGTCTGTTGTCTGTCTGTTGTCTGTTGTCTGTCTGTTATCTCTTGTCTGTCTGTTGTCTGTCTGTTGTCTGTTGTCTGTCTGTTGTCTGTCTGTGTGTTTCAGGGCATCTATAAGTCTCATGATGCCGACCGTTCTGGTGTGATCTCCTCCAGCGAGCTGCCTCGCGCCTTCAAGGCTGCTGGTGAGAAACTCTGTGTGTGTGGTGTGTGTGTGTGTGCGTGTGTGCGTGTGTGTGTGTGTGTGCGTGTGTGTGTGTTTGCAGTGACAATCTCTCTGAAGTCTCTCTTCTTTTAACTCATAAACATTGTAAAAAAAGGTTAATGTGTGTCTGTGTGCAGTAGTGTGAATATAGCGTCCAAACTCAAACTGTGTGTGTGTGTGTGTGTGTGTGTGTGCGTGTGTGTGTGTGTCCAGGTTTCCCTCTGAACGACCAGCTCTTCCAGTTGATTATCCGTCGCTATAGCGATGAGCATGGCAACATGGACTTTGATAATTTCGTTGGTTGCCTGGTGCGACTGGACGCCATGTGCCGTGAGTGTCCATCCTGTCTCTCTCTCTCTCTCTCTACCTGTGTTAATTGTATATTAAGTGTGTGTGTGTGTGTGTGTGTGTGTGTGTGTGTGTGTGTGTGTGTGTGTGGTCCCCCAGGAGCGTTCAAGACTCTGGATAAGGACAACAACGACTCCATCAACCTGGACATCAAGGAGGTAAAATAATATTGATGCATTTAGTGGATATGAGATGAAATCAATTAATCCATTAGATAACTAAACATCTCTCTGTCTCTCTCTGTCTCTCTCTCCCTGTCTCTCTCTGTCTCTCTGTCTCTCTCTCCCTCTCTCTCTCTGTCTCTCTCTCTCTCTGTCTCTCTCCCTCTCTCTCTCTCTCTCCCTCTCTCTCTCCCTCTCTCTCTCTCTCCCCACAGTGGCTTCAGTTGACGATGTATTCATGAAGCGATGGAGGGAAGCTTCACGACGGCAACTCTTCTCCTTCATCTCATCCCTCCATCCTTCTCTCTCTCCATCTCATATTTGTGTATGTTTACAGATGTGCGTTAGTATTTTAGGCCCTGGGGTCGCCACGGTAACGGGACCACGGTGCAATACTGAACTAACTACAGGACCAAATTGAGATAAAGGTGCTGCTGTGCTCTGTGCTGCCAGGCGGGGGCGCTGCAGCACCTCTGTTACGTCTCCAACTTTCTTCTTTTCTGATTCCTGATTTTTATTAGGCTGAAACAGTTTATTGAACCGAAATGTTGAAACTCTCAATAAAGTTTGACAGTTCTGACAGTTGGCTCATTTGTTTCTGCTTATTTCAGAATGTTTTTTCAGAATAATATTTTTTCAGAATAATATTCCCAGCACTTCTATAGTGTTGGTGCTGTGACCCTTGACCTCCTTACTATTGGTTTCCGAACTGAGTGAAACCCTCCATTTAATCACAGGTTACATGATTTTGTTGTATGTGGAGACTAGAAATAAAAAAGAGTTGCTTTATTGAAGAAGTGGTGGACTATCATAGTTGCTTGTTCATTTCCAGTAGTGACCAGTAACTATCACACTGATTTCTAGTTTCCCTCCAAACTGAGATCTCAACAAAATGACTCTTGCAGAATAATTGCTGGCATGAAAATAAATCACGTTCTGGATTATTAATAAAGTTATGATTGCATTATTCTCCCATCTGTAACGACCCGGGTTCATTCAGTTCTTCTATTAGAATAATAACACTTTGGAATGAAAAGCTAGAAAAGTTAAAACAACTTTCCAAAAACTAAATCTGGAAAATGAAAATATAACACACATGAGGACCAACTGCTTCAAATGTTCTAGAATATAAAATCTCTATATTATTATATTATTCTTATTATAGTGTGTTGTACTGAATACATGATCATATTTATCTATATATACTATAACATCCCTATAATATTCCTATAGGAGTTTATCAGTGTGTGTAGTGACCCTGTTGTAATTGATGGTAGTTGTATTTCCTATAATATCTCTGTAATATCTCTATAATATCTCTGTAATATCTCTATAATATCTCTATAATATCTCTGTAATATCTCTGTAATATCTCTATAATATTTCTGTAATATCTCTATAATATCTCTGTAATATCTCTGTAATATCTCTGTAATATCTCTGTAATATCTCTATAGGGACTTTTATCTTTGCTGTGATGTTTGTATATTATCCTTCTAAAGTTACTATAGGTTGTTTTTCTTGTCATATCGATGGCCGAAGAGCAAAACTTCCTATCTGAAAAATGCACTTTTTTGAGAAAAAAAGTTAATTTGTTTTTTAAATTGTAATTTGTTAAGGATCCCCAATACATAATACACTGTTTTTGGACTTTATTACTATATTATGTGTTAACAATACCGACTAGGTATTAGTGCCTCGCAAACTGCACATAGGAGGTGTTTCCCCACTTTTCCTGGAAAATTATGCAGATGAGAGGTTTTGCGCTTTGGCCATCGATATCTAGGCGTGTCGTTTGATTAGTGACCGGGGCGGGGCCGGGGTCGAGGAGAGGGCGGGGTGTCTGGAGAACGGAGGAGAGGAGGAGGAAGAGAGAGAGATGCTGAGGGAAGGAGAACGACAGGTTGTTTCTCCGGGAGTCTTAACGCGGAAAATCTGGACGCGAAGCAGAGAAGATTCATACGAGCTGAACGGTAGGAGACAGATCAACACCTAAGGTCTTTAACCGGCGGCGTACAGTTAGTAAAGTTCTAGTTAGTAAAGGTATAGTTTAGTAAAGCTGTAGTTTTGTAAACTTATAGTTTAGTAAAGGTACAGTTAGTAAAGTTATAGTTTAGTAAACTTATAGTTTAGTAAAGGTACAGTTAGTAAAGTTCTAATTAGTAAAGGTGTAGTTAAGTAAAGGTATAATTTAGTAAAGTTATAGTTTAGTAAAATTATGGTTTAGTAAAGGTATAATTTAGTAATGTTCTAGTTTAGTAAAGGTATAATTTAGTAAAGGTATAGTTTAGTAAAGTTGTAGTTTAGTAAAGTTATAATTTAGTAAAGGTATAGTTTAGTAAAGTTGTAGTTTAGTAAAGTTCTAGTTTAGTAAAGTTCTAATTTAGTAAAGTTCTAGTTTAGTAAAGGTATAGTTTAGTAAAGTTCTATTTTAGTAAAGTTCTAGTTTAGTAAAGCTATAGTTTAGTAAAGTTGTAGTTTAGTAAAGTTCTAGTTTAGTAAAGGTATAGTTTAGTAAAGTTGTAGTTTAGTAAAGTTGTAGTTTAGTAAAGTTGTAGTTTAGTAAAGGTATAGTTTAGTAAAGGTATAGTTTAGTAAAGTTCTAGTTTAGTAAAGGTATAGTTTAGTAAAGTTCTAGTTTAGTAAAGTTCTAGTTTAGTAAAGCTATAGTTTAGTAAAGGTATAGTTTAGTAAAGTTCTAGTTTAGTAAAGGTATAGTTTAGTAAAGCTATAGTTTAGTAAAGGTATAGTTTAGTAAAGGTATAGTTTAGTAAAGGTATAGTTTAGTAAAGTTCTATTTTAGTAAAGTTCTAGTTTAGTAAAGCTATAGTTTAGTAAAGTTGTAGTTTAGTAAAGTTCTAGTTTAGTAAAGGTATAGTTTAGTAAAGTTGTAGTTTAGTAAAGTTGTAGTTTAGTAAAGTTGTAGTTTAGTAAAGGTATAGTTTAGTAAAGGTATAGTTTAGTAAAGTTCTAGTTTAGTAAAGGTATAGTTTAGTAAAGTTCTAGTTTAGTAAAGTTCTAGTTTAGTAAAGCTATAGTTTAGTAAAGGTATAGTTTAGTAAAGTTCTAGTTTAGTAAAGGTATAGTTTAGTAAAGCTATAGTTTAGTAAAGGTATAGTTTAGTAAAGGTATAGTTTAGTAAAGGTATAGTTTAGTAAAGCTATAGTTTAGTAAAGTTCTAGTTTAGTAAAGTTGTGTTGGTGTTTTATAAAAAGTGGAAATGATCAGCAGCAGGTAGAAAAGTGAAGCTTTCTAACCAAACGAGTCCTGTCTCGTTCAGGAGCTTTACAAGTCTGTCTGAGTTTCTGTCTGTCTGTCTGTAAGCCTGTCTGTCTGTATGTCTGTTAGCCAGTCTGTCTGTCTGTCTGTATTCTAACTGTAATCACAAGTGTTCAACTACATAATCCGGTTGTCATTCATTTAAATTATGTTTATATTCTCTTCTGCTAGCTCTGATCTTCAGAGACCTCCAGTAAAGTCAACATGACAAGCAACACATACTACTAGCAGTACTACATACTAGCAGTAAAGAGGTCAAAGGTCAGAGGTCACAGCACCCCGACACTAGATGGAAGAAATGTCGACCCTTGATAGAAGAAGGGGAAGAAATAAGAGCCAGAGAGGAAAGGTAGGAAAGATATGAGAGAGGAGGAGGTGATGTATGAAGAGGAAGGTAGAAGAGAGGAGGAGGTGATGTATGAAGAGGAAGGTAGAGGAGAGGAGGAGGTGATGTATGAAGAGGAAGGTAGAAGAGAGGAGGAGGTGATGTATGAAGAGGAAGGTAGAAGAGAGGAGGAGGTGATGTATGAAGAGGAAGGTAGAGGAGAGGAGGTGATGTATGAAGAGGAACGTAGAGGAGAGGAGGAGGTGATGTTGGGAGGAAGAGGAAGGTAGAGGAGAGGAGGAGGTGATGTTGGGAGGAAGAGGAAGGTAGAGGAGAGGAGAAGGTGATGTTGGGAGGAAGAGGAAGGTAGAGGAGAGGAGGAGGTGATGTATGAAGAGGAAGGTAGAGGAGAGGAGGAGGTGATGTTGGGAGGAAGAGGAAGGTAGAGGAGAGGAGGAGGTGATGTATGAAGAGGAAGGTAGAGGAGAGGAGGAGGTGATGTATGAAGAGGAAGGTAGAGGAGGAGCTCCTCACTTCCTCCATAAACACTTTCAATTGTGATTTCTGTTCTTTCTTTCTTTCTTTCTTCTTTTTCTGCACCTTTTATCTTGTTTGCTTGTTTGATTTTTTCTTATTTCTCTCTTTCTTTCTGTCTCCTTCCTCTTCTTTATTCCAGCAGGTGGTGATTAGTGGGTAATTATGATGCTGCAGCCTGGTTACACACTCACACACACACACACACACACACACACACACACACACACACACACACACACACACACACACACACACACACACACACACACACACACACACACATGTTATATAGCGTGATGGGTGGTCATGGCGTTGGTGTTATTGTTCCAGAAATTCCTAGTGAACCATCCAACCATAGTCTGTAATTATGAGAGAGAGAAGAGATCCATGTTTCATAATGAGTTCTAGTTGTCTAGTTAATATAGAGGCTATATTAGTTAGTTAGTAGTGTGTCAGTAGAACCAGGTTGTTGTGGTGTGTCTGTAGATCCTCCAGTAACGTTCTCAGTAAAAGTGATCAGTGTGATCAGGTAGATTTGTCTCCAAATGTAGGTTACTGTGACTCAGTAAACTGTCTTGTCTTTAGCCCTAGTCTCTACTCCAAAACACTCTGAGTTGGAGCTGGAGAAGAGTCAGCTAGTTCACCTGAACTAACTGGTAGCTAGCTAACTAGTTACTGTTAACATGGGACTACTAGCCACTGCTAACGCTAGCTTCTACTAGATACGTTAGCTAGCTAACTAGCCAGCAGGCTAGTTTAGTTACTGTTAACATGGGACTACTAGCCACTGCTAACACTAGCTACTACTAGATACGTTAGCTAGCTAACTAGCCAGCAGGCTAGTTTAGTTACTGGTAACATGGGACTACTAGCCCCTGCTAACGCTAGCTTCTACGAGATATGTTAGCTAGCTAACTAGTTCTCTTCAGCCTGGTTCAGGTTCTGCCTGGTTCTTCCTGGTTCTGCCTGGTTCTGCCTGCTTCGGCCTGGTTCTTCCTGGTTCTGCCTGGTCCTTCCTGGTTCTGCCTCGTTTCGAGATGCTGGCGCCTGTTTCTAGTAAATTCCTGAAACAGGTGAAACTGACTCACAAGATCTAACTAACAAGCCTGGTGTCAATTTGTTGGTTGTTATGGGAACCAGCGCCTGGCAACCAGCCTACATTTCCTCTGCTGTACTGTCATTGTTTCCCCAAGTGTGTACTGGAGATGTGAGGAAACCAATGCAGAAAACATTTAGCGTTCTCAGGGAAACCAACCTCCAGAACAACCTGGAAAGCTTTATTACTTATACATACTGTTATGTTGTGTTGCTTCATCATTTGTAGTTGAAGCTGCGCTAGGCAAGATGTTCACATGAAGACAAACCACCACAAAGTGAAAACCTGCAGGCTGTTATAAGCTGCATCTAGCTATGAGACCTAGTGGTGACCACCCCATAGCTGAAATATCACAGGTTCGATCCCAACATCAGCCAATGAGCTGAATGACTAACAGGCCAAGGAAGTGTGCAGTCACGTGTTTGTCCAATCACAAAGGAAATGGGCGTCGGCTAGAAGCAGAATGAGCCGTCCTCCACACACACTTGGATGTGAATGGGAGCTGCGAGGCGGCGATGTGTTGGAAGAAGGAAAACAAGTTATGTGTGCAGAAAAACAAGCAAACAGAAAAGATGAAGATGACGTAGAAACGTGAAAGATGTTCCTGTACACCAAACACCTGTTAGTCAGTGGGCAGCAACACTGGAGCAGCTGGGGGTTTAATGCCTTGCTCAGTGGCACCGCGACACTCGGGCTAGAGCCTGTTAAGGTATTATATTATATTATAAGGTATTATAGGAATTCAGATGTTTAATGAAGACCTTGTTACAATTTGACTTCCTGGAATCCGTCCAATCAGACCAGTCTGCAGCATCTGAACTGAAAGCCTCCAATCAGCAGGTTGACCTCATTTGAAGTAGAGCAGCTGGTGCTTTCGGCCAATCAGGGTCCAGGATTCTGACGACTTAGTCTTCACATTCATTCAGTTTAACTTTTAACGAAACTACATTTATTAGTAAAACACCATGAAGAGCTTTCTGATCCTGAACCTGTTCCCAGCTGAAACTGGGATTCAAACCAGCGTCTTTGTGTACGGGTCAGGAACACACTCCTGGATTTACATTGAAACTAGGTTGTCAGTGAACCATCTGTCTGTCTGTCTGTCTGCCTGCCTGCCTGCATGTCTGTCTGTCTGTAATACTTATGGTGTCATTGTCCTCCAGGTGCCAAAACCACCTGATGCTGAAGCCTAATCTGGTCACCAGGGACTGAACACACACACACACACACACACACACACACACAGGGCTGGCCTTGTCCTCAGCCAAGATGGCGTCAGACCCGCCCATCAGGACAGAACAGGAGGAGCTACAGAGGAGAGCCAATCAGGTCACAGATGAGGTAAGAGTTATTTTTTTCTGTTTTGTGTTGCCGGGCGGATTATGAAGTTACCTCGTCTACCAAACCTGAAAATGTAGACCACCACTCTCGCGCAGAGTTTGATTTAACCCACTATGAGTACCAGATGGGCGGGGCTTACCACACCAGGCCAACTCAGAGAGTGTCAATCACAGAAATGCATTCAATCAAACCCTACAGCACTGATTGGTTTCGTGCTAATCAGTGAAATCCTAATATTTAATAGTCTAAACTTCTGGTCCTACATGGCTAACCCCACCCGCCTGGGGTCCCAAGGAGAGTCCAACAAACACTACGGATTACTGCAGTTTTGGAAGCAGGTTGGCTGTACTCAGGTCAAGTCTTATTTTACCACATTTACTCTTGAGGAGAAACCCTGGTGAACAGGTGATACCAGTGCAGTCTGGTGGCTGCCTGGTCTCTGTTGGTCAGAACTGGTCACAATATTACCGATTCCCTCCAAATATTTCAGGTATCTGTTTGGTCTGTTTACACTTCAATAGTAATAATCTACGACATTTCCATCTAAATGGAAGCAGCGATAGCCACCGTGGCTGATCAGACCAAGAAAAGAACGCCACCTACAGAAACTCAAACTCCATCAACAGAACATCCAAGGAGAAAGACGTCGTAAAAAACAAGAATCACTTTAAATCCCTTAAAAATGAAAGAAGAGGAAAACAGAAATGATGCACCAAACGATCTGAGCCCAGGATACCTGGCTTACCTGGTCGCCATGGAGATGACTGGTCTCCAGGGCAACCGTCTGCAGAGAGAGGCCAGGCACGGATGAGCTCACTGATGAGCTCACACACACACACACACACACACACACACACACACACACACACGGTGTAAAGGTTACTGCAGGTCAAAGGCATTTGTCACCTCATCATTGTCTCAGTGGGGAAGACTCCAGGGACTGGCATGATATTTACACACACACACACACACACACACACACACACAAATTCTCTGTCAGTCTTTCCGTCCCTTGCTGTGTGTGTGTGTGTGTGTGTGTGTGTGTGTGTGTGTGTGTGTGTGTGTCTACCATGTGGTGTTTTTGTAGGTCCAGGTCAGTGTTTGAACGCTACCAGACAGCTTTCTATTGGCTGTTTGTTCCACCTGCCTCATTTTGACATCAATAAATCATCGTGCTGATGATTTATTGATTATGAGACATCAGCATGATTACTGTAAACAAACCAGAAGGCTGTCAGCCCCTACTGGCCTCTACCGGCGCCTACCGGCCCCTACCGGCGTCTACCGACCTCTACCGGCGCCTACCGGCCCCTACCGGCCTCTACCGACCTCTACCGGCCCCTACCGACCCCTACCGACCTCTACCGGCCCCTACCGACCTCAACCGTCTCCTACCGGCCCCTACCGGCCCCTACCGGCTCCTACCGACCTCAACCGTCTCCTACCGGGCCCCTACCGACCTCAACCGTCTCCTACCGACCTCTACCGCCCCTACCGGCCCCTACCGACCTCTTACCGGCCCCCTACCGCCCACCATACTGGCTCCTACCGACCCCTACCGACCATCTACCGGGCCCCATAACCAGCCCTACCGCCCCTTTCGGCCTCTACCGGCTCCTATCTGACCACTACCGGCCCCTACGGCCCATAACGGCCCCTACCGCCCCCTATCGGCCTTCTACAGGCTCCTACGACCCCCTACCGGCCCCTACCGCCCCCTACCGGCCCCACTACCAGCCCCTACCGCCCCTATCGGCCTATACCGACCTCTACCGGCCCCTACCGGCCCCCTACCGCCCCTACTGGCTCCTACCGACCCCCTACCGACCTCTACCGGCCCCATACCAGCCCCTACCGCCCCCTATCGGCCTCTACCGGCTCCTACCGACCCCTACCGGCCCCTACCGCCCCCTATCGGCCTCTACTGGCTCCTACCGACCCCTACCGGCCCCTACCGCCCCCTACCGGCCCCTACCGCCCCCTATCGGCCTCTACCGGCTCCTACCGACCCCTACCGGCCCCTACCGCCCCCTACTGGCTCCTACCGACCCCTACCGACCCCTACCGACCTCTACCGGCCCCATACCAGCCCCTACCGCCCCCTATCGGCCTCTACGGCTCCTACCGGCCCCTACCAGCCCCTACCGCCCCCTACCGGCCCCATACCAGCCCCTACCGCCCCCTATCGGCCTCTACCGGCTCCTACCGGCCTCTACCAGCTCCTACCGGCCCCTACCGACCTCTACTCTGCATCTTACATGGTGGGACATGTTGTGTTAAAAAGAAGAAGAAGTGTGGGCTCATCGGACGGAGCAGTGTCCAACCAGACAGATTCAGTTCTGCTGATTCGTCTCCGTCACTTTAAAATGTTGTTCAAATAAACGAGGGATTTGTGAATCCACCGTGACATCAGGGAATCTTCTTGATCGCTTTACGGCACAAAACTGGAACGTTTTACTTCCCAGATAATTCACATCTTTATTCCAGTTCCAGTTTCAACTTCCTGGTCTGAACTGGCAACTAATCTAATGTTGGTTCTCTGTCCGTCAGTCCCTGGAGAGCACAAGGAGGATGATGCAGCTGGTTGAGGAGGTATGGACACACACACACACACACACACACACACACACACACACACACACACACACACACACACACACACACACACACACACACACACACACACACACACACACACACACACACACACACACACACACACACACACCCCCTTCATTACAAAGAGACAGATGGTGAGACCTACAGATAGAGGGTGAGACAGACAGACGGACAGACAGACAGAGAAAGGAAAGACAGCGAACCTCATCATGAATGTCATCATCATCATCATCATCATCATCATCATCATGTACTTTAGCCTCCTGACCAGCCACAGTACGGTCTAAATTGAATAGAATGGTATAGATAATTACCCATAATGCATTTCTACACCAGGGTCCTCGTTTATAGAAACGTTATTGGATTTCATCTTTAACTCGATGTTAACCATTACAGCGTGCTGGATGTTAACTCTGACGACACCATGCAGCAGTCACTGAACGCAACACTTTCAAGTGTTTTGGTTTTTAAATGTGATCTCCGGTTAGGTCAACAAAGGAAAGACAGTTAGTGGAGCTGGTTGGGTGACTAAAACTAGGACTAGTAAAAGATGTTTGACTCAGGTGTGTAGGTTCAGAAATCATAACAAGAACTCACACTGATGAAAACAGGACAAATCTAAAAGAGATTCGATGCAGAAAGTGACCTCAACCTAAAACATAATCAAGAGAATGTAAAGCCACGGCCATGTGCTGTCATTCAGAGTTAATATGCTGATATAACCTGTGTGTGTGTGTGTGTGTGTTCCCTCCAGAGTAAAGATGCTGGGATCAGAGCTCTGGTGATGTTGGATGAACAAGGAGGTAATCAGTTGTACTTGATGACTCGGTGACTCGTGTCCTGGGAGAAATGAGTCACCAGGCAACGTGTTGACTGTAAAGCTGTAATTAAAGCACCAAATGAAATGTGGAGGGTTATTATAGTTTTTCATTTATATATATATTCATTTATTATAGTTTTTCCTTTGTTTTTATTTTTGTATAGTTTTCCATTTTCATTTCAATTTCAGTTTAGTTTTAATTTAGTTTCAGTTCTTATGATAGAAGTTCAGAGTTTTAATAGATATTTCTGCTGTACCATGTTGTGCTTGTTTGGTTGATGTTAACCTAACTAGTAGTACTCTGTCCTCCCAGTGGATTTGGGCCTGTTAGCAGCTAGCATTAGCAGTGGCTAGTAGTCCCATGTTAACAGTAAATAAACTAGCCTGCTGGCTAGTTAGCTAGCTAACGTATCTAGTAGCAGCTAGCGTTAGCAGTGGCTAGTAGTCCCATGTTAACAGTAACTAGTTAGCTAGCTAACATATCTAGTAGAAGCTAGCGTTAGCAGTGGCTAGTCGTCCCATGTTAACAGTAACTAGTTAGCTAGCTACCAGTGAGTTCAGGTGAACTAGCTGACTCTTCTCCAGCTCCAACTCAGAGTGTTTTGGAGTAGAGACTAGGGCTAAAGACAAGACAGTTTACTGAGTCACAGTAACCTACATTTGGAGACAAATCTACCTGATCACACTGATCACTTTTACTGAGAACGTTACTGGATCATCTACATATTGTACGTATATTTAGCCAGTATTTGTGGACCTCCATGATGGCACCAGCTGGGGCTGCTGGGAGATTTGTGATGCCACTGCAAAGCCTCTGCTAGCATGAACACCATGAACCCTGTTCCTAACAGAGCAGTTGGAGCGTATTGAGGAAGGCATGGACTCCATCAACAGAGACATGAGAGAGGCAGAGAAGAACCTGACAGACATGGCCCAGTGCTGTGGTCTGTGTGTCTGGCCAATCAGGAAGTACGTCTGGCCGGCAGCGTCCGCCTTCACCCGACGGCTTCCCTGAGACACACCTGAGACACACCTGAGAACACCCAGTTCCATTCAATGAGCTTGAAAAAAAGCTTAATGCAACTGGGCACTGAGGCACAACTCAGCCTGGTTCAGCCCAGTTCTGCCCAGTTTGGCCTGGTTCGGACCGGTTCTGCCTGGTTTGGACTGGTTGGGCAGAGCTGAGCTGGACCCTCCCGTCAGCAGAGTGTCTGGTTGTGGTTTGGTTCTGGTTCTTGGTTCTGGTGCTGGGCTGCTTGGTCCGTTTTGGGTTCTGCTGAAATACTTTCTAGTGATTTTTTGTTTTCTTTGTGTTTCGTTTTGCCTCCCTCCTCTGTCCTCCTGCACCTCCTCCACCTCCTCTCCCTCCATCCTTCCCATCCTTCTTTCTCCTCCCTTTGTATTATTTCCTTCCCTACTGGTTGTCCCCTCCTTCGCCTACACCTCCCTCTTCTTTCCCACTTCACCTCGTCCACTCCTTCTTTCTGCTCCTCTGCTTCACCCACTCCTCCTTACCTCCTTCTCTCCCCCTTCGTCCTTCTCCCCATACTTGTCCTCCTCCACTCCATCCATCTCCTCTTACCTACTCCTTCCACCCCCCCCCCCTTCCACTCCCCCCCCCCCATAGAGCAGTTGGAGCGTATAGAGGAGGGCTTGGATCAGATCAACTCTGACATGAAGGAGGCTGAGAAAAACCTGACTGACCTGGGCAAGTGCTGTGGCCTCTGCTCCTGTGATAAGTAGGTGGAGGTGTGTGTGTGTGTGTGTGTGTGTGTGTGTGTGAGTGTGTTTATGTGTGTATAATGAACACTAATAATGAACAGTTTTATAAAGGTGTCAGAGTTAGACAGGAGAGTGTTCCTGAGCAGGGTTCCTACGGTCATGGAGAACCTGGACTAGTCAATATTGATTTCCTGAAAACGAGGAACATGCAGGTGTAGTTCTCCAGACATCATGGGAATCTGTTGCCTCCTCCAACCAGTGAAGTGTTGAATGTTTCTTGGCTGCTTGTTGATCCACTTCAGATCAGAAATGTCCTGATAGTTTCGGTCCTGAGAGATAGTTGGAGCAGAAATCAGACCTGGACAGAGAACAGAGACTCTATGGATCCTGGTCCTGGAGATACTGCTGGAGGCCCTGGAGTAGTCCTGGAGTAGTCCTGGGGTAGTCCTGGACTAGTCCTGGAGTAGTCCAAGACTAGTCCAAGACTAGTCCTGGGGTTTGATGTGTAGGAACCCTGCACGATCCAGGTCTTACTCTGTCCACTGCGTCAGCTTCCATGTGTGGCCTGCTTGCTTCTGTAGATAGCAGCTTGGTGTTCCTGCTAACCCGATGTACCCATACTGGCAACGTACAGTAGTTTTCCCATAATGCTTTGGGCACAGTTCAGTTCAGTACAGGTCAACTAGAAGTGTGCTGGTGAATTATCCATGTATATTTGGTACTGGCTCACTTTCACTTCCAAGTTACTTAACCCCACCCCCTCTGGCGGCCATGTTGGAAGTCCTCAGCTCTGATCAGCTGATTGTGTTTCTGTCTCAACAGAATTGAATCTTCATGGTTCATTTCTGTCTGTTTCTACTGAACTGATCATTTCATCACTGATCCATCTGATTGATTTAGTGTTTAGATCATGTAGCTTGTTAGCTAGCTAACCATAGTATCTGGTCAGCTAACCATCACTGTCTTGTTAACACATCTGGTTAGCACACTAGCTAACGTATCTAGTAGAAGCTAGTGTTAGCAGTGGCTAGTAGTCCCATGTTAACAGTAACTAAACTATGTACAGACACGCCACAACAACCTGGTTCAGACAGTCAACTGGTTCTACTGGAGTGAATTTCCCCACGGCGGGATCAATAAAGTCTATCTTATCTTATCTTATCTTACTGACACATTAACTAACAGACTGATCCTGGATCAGTTGGTTGGTTGGACACAACTGATACTGTATCATAGTAATAGCAGGTCCAGTATGGGGACAACGCTGGTCAGTGGAATAACATCTAACTAGCTCAACACAACATGGAACCAACACATGACAAAGCTCTCTCTCTCTCCCTCTCTCTCTCTCTCTCTCTCTCTCCCTCTCTCTCTCTCTCTCCCTCTCTCTCTCTCCCTCTCTCTCTCTCTCTCTCTCCCTCTCTCTCTCTCTCTCCCTCTCCCTCTCTCTCTCCCTCTCTCTCCCTCTTGCCCAGGCTGAAGGCCTTTGAGGAGAGCGGGGCGTATAAGGCGGTTTGGGGCGGAGCCTCCGGTCAGGACGGTGTGGTGTCCAATCAGCCGCCTTCGTCTCGCGTTGTGGACGAGAGGGAGCAAATGATCATGAGTGGAGGATACATACGGAGGTAGAGAGAGAGAGAGAGAGAGAGAGAGAGAGAGAGAGAGAGAGAGAGAGAGCTGAATGAACTTAGGTTGGGTGGGTTGTTGTCTGAGAGAGACAGCTGTGCAGCTCTGTGTGTGTGTGTGTGTGTGTGTGTGTGTGTGTGTGTTTGGCCAGCTGCTCGTGTGACTGGTGAATGGTAATACAAGTCAGTCTATTCTAAAGGAGAGCAAACAAACACACCACACACACACACACACACACACACTAAACATGACTTCCCATGTTAAAATAAGACTTCATATTGTTATCTACCTCCTGTCTATCTTCCTCCTTCCTCTCTCTCTACCTCCATCCCTCTTTCCCCTTTACCTTTTCTTCCTCTCTCTCTCCCTCTTCCATCCTTCTCTCATCCTTCCCCTTTACTCTTCCTCCCTCTCCATTTCTTTCCTAATCATCCGCCCTTCCTCCCCCGTCCTTCTGTTTCTCTCCCTCTCTTCCATCTTTCCCTCTCTATTTACTTTCCTGCTGTCCATCCTCTTCCTCCCTTCCCCACCCTTTCCCCCGTCCCTCTATCCGTCCTTCTCTCCCCCTCTTCCTCCCTCCCCCTATCTCTCTTCCTCCTCATCATCTCTCTGCCTTCCTGTCTTTCTCTCTCCCTCTCATTTCCTTTCTTTCTCTCAATCTCTCCCATCTTTCCGAATCCCCCCTCCCCCTCCCTCAGGGTGACTCACGATGCTCATGAGGAGGAGATGGAGGAGAACCTGTCTCATGTTGGCAGCATCATTGGTAACCTGAAGAGCATGGCTCTGGACATGGGCAACGAGATCGACACGCAGAACGACCAGATCGACCGCATCCAGGGCAAGGTGCTGCTGCAGCTAGCGCTATCTAGACGTAGTACTGTCCTAGCGCTATCTAGACGTGGTACTGTCCTAGCGCTATCTAGACGTAGTACTGTCCTAGCGCTATCTAGACGTAGTACTGTCCTAGCGCTATCTAGACGTAGTACTGTCCTAGCGCTATCTAGACGTGGTACTGTCCTAGCGCTATCTAGACGTAGGTACTGTCCTAGCGCTATCTAGACGTAGTACTGTCCTAGCGCTATCTAGACGTGGTACTGTCCTAGCTCTATCTAGACGTAGGTACTGTCCTAGCGCTATCTAGACGTAGTACTGTCCTAGCGCTATCTAGACGTAGTACTGTCCTAGCGCTATCTAGACGTGGTACTGTCCTAGCGCTATCTAGACGTGGTACTGTCCTAGCGCTATCTAGACGTGGTACTGTCCTAGCGCTATCTAGACGTAGTACTGTCCTAGCGCTATCTAGACGTAGTACTGTCCTAGCGCTATCTAGACGTAGTACTGTCCTAGCGCTATCTAGACGTGGTACTGTCCTAGCGCTATCTAGACGTGGTACTGTCCTAGCGCTATCTAGACGTAGTACTGTCCTAGCGCTATCTAGACGTAGGTACTGTCCTAGCTCTATCTAGACGTGGTACTGTCCTAGCGCTATCTAGACGTAGTACTGTCCTAGCGCTATCTAGACGTGGTACTGTCCTAGCTCTATCTAGACGTGGTACTGTCCTAGCGCTATCTAGACGTGGTACTGTCCTAGCGCTATCTAGACGTAGTACTGTCCTAGCGCTATCTAGACGTGGTACTGTCCTAGCGCTATCTAGACGTAGTACTGTCCTAGCGCTATCTAGACGTAGTACTGTCCTAGCGCTATCTAGACGTGGTACTGTCCTAGCGCTATCTAGACGTGGTACTGTCCTAGCGCTATCTAGACGTAGTACTGTCCTAGCGCTATCTAGACGTAGTACTGACCTAGCGCTATCTAGACGTAGTACTGTCCTAGCGCTATCTAGACGTGGTATTGTCCTAGCACTATCTAGAGGTGGTATTGTCCTAGCGCTATCTAGACGTGGTATTGTCCTAGCGCTATCTAGACGTAGTACTGTCCTAGCGCTATCTAGACGTGGTATTGTCCTAGCACTATCTAGACGTGGTATTGTCCTAGCGCTATCTAGACGTGGTATTGTCCTAGCGCTATCTAGACGTAGTACTGTCCTAGCGCTATCTAGACGTGGTACTGTCCTAGCGCTATCTAGACGTGGTATTGTCCTAGCACTATCTAGACGTGGTATTGTCCCGGTTCTAACTAGCTGTAGGTGACGTTCATGAAGCTTCAACAACGACGCATCAGGTGTTTTTACCGTTAACTTAAAGCTGCATTATCTAACTTTATGTGACTACCGCCTCGGCTATGGCTGTCAGAAACCACCCAGGTTTCCTCAACTGGTCTGAGGATTTGATCTGGAAAGCCCCGGGACTTTCAGCTATTAAGAAACAGCCTTTTTTTGTATTTGTGCGAAGGGTTTTGAGTCTGTTTCACCAAATGATCTCAACCACCTGAGGACCCTCAAGTCCTTTAACTCAAGGAACAACGTTCCTTGACTAAAACTGGAGTTCAAGTTTCCACCCGACCAAAACAGCGTACCATCTGCCTTATGGTGGCAGCTTTCATCCAAACCACATCATGTTGAGCCACACACACACACACACACACACACACACACACACACACACCTTTCTTGTCTGTCTCTGGACCAATACATTGTTTTTCTGTCTTTCTGCAGGCGATTCTCAACGTGTCCCGGATCGATGCTGCCAACCAGAAAGCCAACAACCTCATGAAGCGATAGAGCGCTCTTCTCTCTACTCTACACTATTTTTACTGTTGTTTTTCTAATGCATTCTAGAAATGAATACGCTATTGTAGGCTGTGCCAATGTGTGCCACTGTCACCACCCCCCTGCCTTACACAACAGACTGAAAAATATGAAAAATCCCTATAATATTCCTATAAAATCGCTATAATATTCCCATAATATCTCTATAATATTCATATAAAATCACTATAGTATCCCTATAATATTCCTATAAAAGTCCTATAATATTCCTATAAAAGTCCTATAATATTCCTATAATATCCCTATAACATTCCTATGATATTCCTATAGGAACTTCTAGTGTGTCTGTGGAATTCAGTAGTGAGTTTATAGTGACCTTATTGTACTTTAGGGTATTAGTGGTAGTAGTGGTATCACTATCAAATATTACTATAGGGACTTTGCTGTGATATTTGAATACTATCGTTCTCAAATGTATTATAGGATTACTGTAGCTCGGTTATGACTCTACATTTTACGTTACAGCAGCAGAGACGATATGCTGCAGACACAATCAGAGTATTGAATAAAATAAATAATTAAAAATAAAAAGCAACATACAATAAATTAATAAATTCTCTTCGTTGACAGACTTACAGGTTTGAAGCGGATGTCCAGGTATACACCTTTACCGATCATTATCCCTCTTCCATGACAGAGAAACAGAACATACATGATCAGAACTGTGGTCAGAGCTCTGTAAGAACATACAAGGAACAGGAACCAGAATACTTCCAAATGTCAACATGGTTCAGGTCAATCCCCCCATTCTGAAATGTGGATGAAACACTTGTGTGACGGCGCCCTCTACAGGTCGACCTGGGTATTGCGCCGTGGGAAGAAACACGTATTTGCCCTCAGAGGAAGAGCTCTGGCGACACCAAGCGGACAAACGTGGAACATGCGCGTCTCTTCCTGGCCTTTTCTCTCCATCTTCCCCTCCTCTCCTCACTTCTTTCTCCCAATGTTGTTGTAAAATGGAGGTGAAATGGTGTTTTTCATCAGGCCAGGGGGGAGGGGAGCAATGAAAGTCTGATGTCAATTCTCAGTTTTCGCTGACACTGTCAACAATTATTTGAGTTACAATTCTGAAAATGAAATGCACTTTATTTGGATTTGTTTGCATGTTAGTGCCTATGACATGTTCACTGTAAATTGTTGCCCTAGCTGTTGAGAGTGTATCGGCTCTCTCGGCAATATTATTACTCTGATGTGGCTGACGTAGCCTACAGTCAGCCTCAGTTACATCCTGTAGGGTGTAGTGGGAAGTGTGGTATGAATCAAACATATGGTAGTGAGATTAACCTGATGGCCTTTATTGACCTAAACAGGCCGCCATACTTGTCACATGCCAGTTAGAATACATGCATGTTGGTGTTTGTTGTGATGAATAAAAAATGTGCATCAGAAATGCTATGTTTATGGCCTTGACCGATTAATGACGTCACGACTGGGGGGGGGGGGGGCAGTTTGTGGGTGCTGTGCGCGTGCTGACCAGGTTAATCACCAGTCTGATGTCTGAAATACCAAAATTATGTTGTAATTCTGCAGAATTCGTGACTTTGGCGTTTGTTTGTGTTTTAATGGGACTGACTGGCGCACACTGTAACTGGGGCATCTGGGGGCGCGCCGCGGGCTGATTCTGGAAAATGTTGCGCGTTCAAGGTAAAAAAAAAATCTCGCGCAGCAGAGTCTGCGCAGTTCCGTTCTTCTCGTCACTCCGAAGTTTCGGGAGAACCACGGAGGAAGGAGGGGAGAGAGAAAACAACGTCATTTATATCGGTAATTATTTCCTCCATATTTAGTTTCTACACAACACCTCGCGACACATTTCGGATTACAGGTTGTACACGTGCTGTTTGCGCGTCAAAACGAGCTACGGGGTTGTGTTAAAACGCATTTATCGCGACAGTACGAAGAAAGCGTAGCAGGGAGCTCGCCGACATTTCGTCCTCTATCTGCCACCAACAGTCGCGTAGCAACAGCTGTTATCTGGCGCAGCCGAGCGGTGCGGAAACACGGCGGCTCCGAAACGAGCTTTCCACCGACAGGAAACATCCAGGTCGGCTCGTGCGTCTCCAAACACCGAGTCTACGTCCACAAAGACACCCGCGTTGTTGTTGTTGCGAAGCGGACAGCAGCCAGACATGCTAAGCGAGATGGCGGAATTCGTGGGCTGTTCCCAGAGCTCTGCGCGAGCCACCGGGCACGAGCGGCAGGGGGAGAAGCAGGCACGCCGCTCAACAAAGACACAGGAAGTCCGCAGCTGATTGGCTCGGCGGGGTCACGTGTTCGTGGCTAAAGCAACGTTAATGTAAATCGATGGTCTCCAACCGTGAAGCGGTGGAGGACCAACAAGATCCAACAGGATCCACCAGGATCCACCAGCAGCTCACTGCACCAAGCAGCACACGTTCTCCTTTGAGTTGTAGTATCTTCTACATCCGGATCTGACGCAGTTCGTCCAGTGGGTCTTTAACAGCAGAACTAAGTGGTGGAATGAGCTGCTGTGGGGCTCCTGGGTTCATATCAGTGTTCCTGTCTACATTCACTCATACTTCATGTCCAATTTATCTTGTTATCTTGTTGTTTTGGATCTAGATCAGAATAGAGGAACTAGAGTATTGACGATAAGACAACAGGATGTAACAGCAGCCAGTCGTACCGGGGAGCAGATATTTGAGGTTACATATCTACAGGTAGATGATAGTAAACACAGTGTTTAGTTAGTGAGGTGGGAAGGCGTTTGACATAGTGACCATGTGACTAAAACCCTCCAATGGAAGTCAGGTAAGGACACCACCGTACACTCTCTCTGACCGCGAGCCAATCAAATCAAAACAGCGGCTCAGCCAGGCTGCTGATTGGCTGCCTGTTACGCCTGTTTAGACTAACATTGGTTAGCTAGTTGACAATTAATATAAAAATGTGAAACATCAAACTTTTAGAGGCTCTTATAATTTGAATTCTGTTGCACGTCCTCATGGGTAATCCTGATCCTGATCCTGATCCTGATCCTGTTTCAGTCAGCTGGTCCTCAGTCAGTTTCAGAGACCCAGACTGATTGTGGTCAGGAAGCAGCACTGCTGTTGTTTCCATCCTTTATAGAAACTATTTCTGTTTTACATGTATTACCAGCAGATAGACTAGATGTGGTCCTCTACACTCTCATATTAAATGATGAAACTAAAGAGTTCTGGTTAGTGACTCAGACGTTTGGACCGTTGCATTTCTATGAAAATGTACATTAATAATGTTGGCTGGTAAAAATTATTCTTGGCCGCTAATAGTTTTCAGTTTGGTGAGCCGGAACGTTACTTTCCGACTGCCAAAGCAAATCAGCTGCTAGTGTTGAGTTGGAGTGACAAGCTGGACAACGTTGAGAACAGCCAAAGCTGACAGCTGAGACTATGCGGGGATCGAACCCACGGCTCTGAGACGGAGCGGTCCGGGCCAGAAAACCTCCCATATACAATAATATAATGTTGGTCATTGAACCAGAGGACCGAGGACTCGGGTTCAAACCAGCTGACCCCTGACCTCTGACCTCCCAGTGGAGAGGCAGGGAAAGTGGGATCAGTAAAGCATCACTACTACCGTGTCTTCTACTGTTGCTATGCAACCATTGATGCCTCGTGGATCTGGGATCTGTTCCACTGAAGGTTTAAACATCTACCTTCTTGTCGTCGGGTCGTCCTTCCTGTTGAGGAGGACATGAACAAGGCAGCCTCCTCCTCTGTTGACCTCCTCTCTCTGTCTCCATCTTTCTCTGACCTCCTTTTACCTGCCCTGTTCTCTTCCTCGCTCTCCTCTTCTTTCTCATTCTCCTCTCCCATTCCTCTCTTTATTCTCTCTCTCTCTCGTTGACCTTGTACAGTCAGACAGGTGTTTGTAGTCCAGACTGGACTGAACTGGATTTGCCTGGACCAGACAATCCTGGAGGGCAACTGAACTCTGCGCTGGACTGAACTGTAGCAGGCCAGAGGGGGGAGGAGGAGGAGGAGGAGGAGGAGTCATGTCGGGCCGGTGGCGTGAGGAGGATGACGGGGAGTACAAGGTGGGAGGAGGAAAAGGAGGGTCGAGGTCCAAACCCAGGTTCTCCTTTACCGAGATGAAACTTCTCCTGGAGGAGGTGAAGAGGAACAGATACATCATCCTCAGTGAGTAGGAGAGTGTGTGTGTGTGTGTGAGAGTGAGAGTGAGTGTGTGAGAGTGAGAGTGTGTGTGTGAGAGTGAGTGAGTGTGAGTCTTAAGGTCAGATGGATCTTAATTGGATCATTGCAGCAGCAACAAAAGGATTCAGCAGGGAAGAAGAATAGAATATAAATATCATCCTGTCTAAAACATTTACAAATAATATCCATCTGCCTGTCTGTCTGTCTGCCTGTCTGTCTGCCTGTCTGTCTGTAGAGAAATTTAACCACGGTGTTTCTGCTGAGGCCAAGAAACAGACCTGGGCTGAAATCACAGATCAGATCAATGACCTGGGAGAGAATCGTAGAGAGGTTTGTTGTTGTTGTTATTATTATTATTAGTAGTAGTAGTGGTAGTATTAATAGTACTAGTGGAAGTGGTAGGAACAGAGGTGCTTCTGGTGGGGGTTAAAGCTGAAGGTGTTTTGTCAGGTGCGTCAGATCATGAAGAAGTGGGCGGACCTGAAGTGTGACGGGAAGCGCCGCCTGGTGGCCCTCAGGGGCCCCAACGGCACCACGCTGAGGAAGAAGAACCTGGGCCCTGTGGAGAGGATGGTCCATAAGATACTACTGCTGAGTCCTGGAGGAGGTAAGGTCAGGTGATGACAGTTGTACATCCAAACATTAAGCCCCTCCCACACAGCCAATGAAGACACGCTGCTGCTGGAGCATCTGCTCAGCCAGTGAGGCGCCCTCTGCTGGTGGGATGGCTGCAGTGCACCGGAAGTCAAACCATCTGAAGTGATTTTCTTTTTCCAGTTTTTTTTTTTTTTTACTTTGGCACTAAAGGAAAAAGTTTTGGTGGGAAAACTGTGAAGAGGAAGGTGCACAAAATATTACTGATGAGTGGATGAGATGAAAACAATCACAGCTTCATGCAATAGAGAATAATTGAAACCAGCTTCATCCCTCCTGCATTACATGACTGGTTTCATGTTTTGTCTCCCAGAAGGCGACAGTGATCTCGACTTTGACGAAGACTGTGAAGATTTGACCAAGCGTCGCTGTAAAGGCCCGCCCCCCCCCGCCCTTCTCCTACCTCAGCATGACGGACACCAACCCCCTCCCTCTACCAGGAGGAGCCTCCTTCGACCTCTCTCCTCTCTCCTCGCCAGAGAAAGACCTCAGCGGTAAGTGGAGCCGGACAGATCAGATGATTCCTCTGTACCGTTAGAATAGGATAGAGCCCAGTGAGGCCCAGTAGGATGCTAGCTAGCTAACAGCTGGTCCTGGTCCTGGTCCTGGTCCTGGTCCTGGTGCTGCACCAGGCGTTGGTAGTAAAAGTTTCAAGGTCAGATTCTGAAGAATCTGCTGCATGATAAATCACTCAGCAAGTAAAGGTCAGGACTGATTCAGGATCTGACGAGGCCTCGCTGTGTGTTACAGCGGATCCTTTCCACTCTTCTCCTGACTTTGAGTTCGACCTGGCTGAAGAGGCAGGTAAGAAGGTAGCTGCAGCCGAGCAATCTGATTGGTCAAAGATGTTTCCTAGCCATCATGAAAGTCTGCATGAAACTCAATAAAGATGTACTACTGAACTAGTGCTGTGATCATCATTGTTTATGGCACAGCGCCCCCTGACTGAAACAGCTGAAGAGTTAAAGGTCCGGAGAAGAAACGTTCAGAAATGTAAAGTGTATAAAAGTATCGTTAAAGAAACTTGACGTGATGAAGAGCAGCGGTGAGACAGGCTGACTGACTTGTGTCTCCTCCAGAGCGCGCCATGGATTTTGATGATGACGACGACGCCGACTCCATGTTCTCCTATCGCTCCTCCTTCCCGCCGCCCTCCTCCGCCCCCCTGGACTCCCTCCCCGACGACGCCCTGCTGAGGTCCAGGCCCGTGCACACCTACTCTCGGAACAACAGCAACCACGTCTCCTCCTCCAGACCTCCCCCCGGGCCCTCCTGCTCCTCGTCTTCGGCCTCCAGCTCCTCCGTTTTCCCCTCCACCTCTGATTCGGACCCCCCCCCGCAGTCGTCTTCCAACGCCAACTCCTCCTCCTCCGTCCTGGCCGCCTCCCTCGCCGCTCCCCCCTCCGCCACCAACGGTCCTACTTCTCACCTGGTGGCCTCCTCCTCTTCCTCCATCCCTCCTCCTCCTCCTCTCTACTCTGCTGCTGCCTCATCCTCCTCTGTTGCCGCTCCCCCTACCTCTAGTTCCTCCTCTTCCTTCCCACCTCCTCCTCTTCCTCCCCCCCACCCGTCCTCCACCTCTCACCGACCGCTCCCCTCCTTTTCCTCCTCCTCTCACCTCCCCCCGAATCGTCCCTCCTCCTCCGACCCCCTCCCGGCCGGCGCGTCCTCCGGCAGGACCCGGCACCACGTGGCCCAGCTGGCCTCCCAGAGCCTCCAGCAGCAGCAGGCCAGCCGGATGCTGCTGGCGTCGGTGTCCCAGTCTCTGGAGGTGCTGGCCCAGTCCGTCCAGCTCCTGGTGGAGAGCCAGCAGGAGTTTGTGCAGGAGTCTCTGTTGCTGCAGAGGGAGACGGTGGACATACTGAGGGATTTCTCCAGCACCGCCTTGGCCATGCTGAGGGAGAAGTCCAGCAGCGGGCCGCCGGCCGCCCTGCAGTTCTGAGGACGAGGAACTCGCAGGGTCTAAAAGACACGAGGGGCCGGATGGAAAATGGCCACAAGCCAAATGCAGGTAAAGTTTGGTAGTAGCTGGTAAGCTAGCTAACCACCATGTTGTAAACACCTAGCAGGCTGGTTAAGTAGTGACAGACTTTTACCAGTTGCTATGGCGATGGACTGGATACGGGACTCAGAGTTGTAAGGCCAAAGGCACACTGTCCAGGCCGTGATCACGTAGGACTCCTGACGGGTCCTCCCTTTCTGTGGTTGTTTCAACTGTTTGGTTGGCAGGCGATGTGGGCGGAGCTCCTGGACCACGTTCAACCTCGGTGCTCTTCAATGCTAACTTCATCTAGTCTGTTACCGCTGCTTGGCTAGCTAATGCTACTTACATAGCAAGTTGTCAAACGATGTAACGCTGCTGTGACCTTTCACCTCTCGAGCTTCGACGAAGCAGGAGAAAAAAGATCCTATCTGATCACAGCTTTACACACACACACACACACACACACACACACTGCTCTCTTTGCATCCACTGAATTGTAATCACCCAGAGTTGAAATAACAGTTCCTGGTTTGAGGTTTGAGGTCTTGTAGGACAACATAGTGAAACTACTGCGTTGGTTGATGGGAGAAGTGAGTTATATTGCTGCTGAAGTCACGTCATCCCCTGAACGCCACACAGACTGACTGTGTGTGTTGATGATGAAGATGATGATGTTAACATATAGAAACGTCCTAACCGACACGCTGTCAGTGTTTTAACCTGGAGCTGCCCAGTACCACCAGTCTCCTACTGGTGGTACTGGGCAGTAGGGGGTTGAGTCTGTTGCTCAAGGGCACCTCGGCAGTAGCTGTTGAAGGAGAGACTTGTTCTCCTTCCTGGCTGCTGTTTGTCCAACAACCACTCTGACATGTTAACTTTATTATTTTAAATCTGTGTTTTTGCTTTTGACAATGTTAGTTGTAGATTTACTGCTGATTCTTTTTGATCTACTAGCTACATGTGATGAAAACTTACTTTGCTTTCTTTCCTGAAGGCTAGTTCATGAAGCAGAGTACTGAGTTATAATAAAGTTAGTTAACATTAAGTTGTATTATACTTTCCAAAGTGCTAACCATAACCACCACTGTCTTGATGCTAACACATCTGGTTAGCACACTAGCTAACGTATCTAGTAGAAGCTAGCGTTAGCAGTGGCTAGTAGTCCCATGTTAACAGTAACTAGTTAGCTAGCTACCAGTGAGTTCAGGTGAACTAGCTGACTCTTCTCCAGCTCCAACTCAGAGTGTTTTGGAGTAGAGACTAGGGCTAAAGACAAGACAGTTTACTGAGTCACAGTAACCTACATTTGGAGACAAATCTACCTGATCACACTGATCACTTTTACTGAGAACGTTACTGGAGGATCTACAGACACACCACAACAACCTGGTTCAGACAGTCAACTGGTTCTACTGACACATTAACTAACAGACTGATCCTGGATCAGATGGTTGGCAGGTTGGTGAAGCCTCTTAAGAATCTGTCAGACTGTCCAAGTTTACTTTGATCAATTAATCAAAGCATGAAGAAGTAGAAGGTCCTCTTCCTTCATTCCTTTCACTTAAATCTCTTATCTCTTAATCCTGCAAACATCCCTTTAGGATTCAGGTCTGTCTGTCTGTCTGTCTGTCTGTCTCATAGTTAAAACACAAGACTCTAACAGCAGAATTCCCAGACCTCGATCACCATTGAAATCCAGCCAGTTCTTGAAGGTCTGTCACCAAATTTCATGGAAATCCGTTGATGACTGACAGGCAAGCCAACCGTGGTGGAGGCTGACTGGTTAGTTCAGGTGCACCAGGTCCTCTCAGTCTCATGGATATGAGCTGGGATGTTACTTTACTCTCCGGCTTTTATTTTTTTGGACCCGACTGAAACGACTCTTGTGTCCCGACCCGGTTCAGTTTAGAGACTGAAGTGACTGAGAGAAGTGTGTGTGTGTGTGTGTGTGTTAGAGGAACCATCCCATCACTGAAACGTCCCAGGTCTGAGTCCTGTCGAAGTGTCCTTGAGCAAGACCCTGAACGCCCCGCCTGCTGTCTGAACTGGAATGTGTTTTATGTGATCAGGGTTCAGGGTTCGGTTTGTCACCGGTTCCCTGTAACCGGCCGGTTACTCCGGTTAAGTCCATCGGGTTAAACTGTTCAGAACCACATTAAAACGGTACGAAAAGTTCAGCTGTCAGCTACTTGAGCAATAGGATCCCAATACTAAGTCCTGCCCTACCACGTCTTCTGTTGATCAAAATGTACCCATAATGCAGTTGGTGCAGACCACATGCCACAGTAACCTGGTTCCTATGGCAGGAGGCCAGATGGTTCCGGTGACCGCCGCACCACGGAGAGCTGACAGTTGGGGGTTTACTAGCCAACCAACCAGTCTGAAAGTAATGTACAATAAGCTTGAGCAATCCCACAATCCTTTACTTACCTGATGTCCTGGTGGCCATTTTGTGTCACTCAGCAAGCCTAGTTTCATTCACAGGGTTCCTACACACTCCTGGAAATACACGGAGAAGAATCTGCTCGTTTGGATCATTTAGAAAACGAGGTTCTGTCTGGCGTCTACAGGACGGCCTGGCAGAGCTCGTAGAGGCTGGTTGGATATCGAATTACACAGACCACCAACATCCAATCAGATGATGATGATGATGATGATGATGATGTGGGAAAGGAACCTGCAGTCAGTCGTGTACATAACCTGGCATGGGTGGAAACAACCTGTTGACCTGGGCACAAATGTACTTTATTATATTTAACATGTTTTGGTGCTTCTAATGGACATGAGATGTTGTGCCCCCCCCCCCCCCCCCCCCCCCCCCCCCCCCGCTGTGTCCCAGCTCTCGTCTGACCAAATGACCTTTAACTCCCTTCAAGTATCTGCTGTAACGCCAGGCCATGTGACGTGTTTCCTACAACCAGATCCTGGGAATAAAACATCTTTATTAAAAACTGTCAGAGTCTTTACTGGGGGGGGGGGGGGGGGGCTGATGCTCATATCCAGGTCTTTGTTCTTAACTGGTATGAAAAGCTGCGATCTCACCTTGACCTGTGGTCCTGCAGCATCAGCACCACAGTCGGGTGTGTGATGTTGACCCTGTTGGAGCCAGGTCTGCTCTGGTGAGTTAGTGTTTGATCATTTCATCACTTCCAGCCAAGCGTCCTGTAGCAGGTCCGCTCTGGGTAAGAGGATAAATGGCTGGGATGTCGTTATGGTGCTCCGCTCTGATTGGCTGTAAAACACCGATAAACACACTGGTGACCTTAACACGTATTGATGAGCAACCACCATGTTCAGCCACTGAATCATGATTACTATTGAAGAGCAGGATTCAGACTGAGGCTCTACTAAATGACCAAACACCGTCATCACTTATTATTACTGTAAAAATACTATCAATTAAAAGTCAAATTTAGAGACTTATTGACTGTTTGCATTCTCTCTACCACCGTGTTGAAAGGGAATCAGACACCTGACACTTTTACACGACCTGGTGGAAAACTAAAACATTTTAACTGATCTTCCTTGAGTTCCTGTAGGTGGCGCTCTTTTCTTTCTGTTCATCCACGGTGGCTATCGCTGCTCTTACTCGCTGCTAACTACCCAGTTCTTCTGTTGATTCTAAATAAACCAGAAACGTAAAACGCATCACTTCCTGTCATCGCTGTTGTGTTATAGCAGATAGAGAGGAAATGTAACTGCAGCCTATATGGTGGTTCAACCCGGATGAGATGCCTTCAGTGTGTGTGTGTGTGTGTGTGTGTATGTGTGTATTCTAGCCTGTTGTGTATGTGCACGTGTGTGTCGCAAAACAGCTGAACCCGAAGCAGCCAGGGACCCTGAACGCCACCGACCACTAGATGGCAGCAGCCGGTGACGAGCCGGTGGACAGCGGAGGGCGCTGCTGAGCTACATGGACCTCTACTACTACACATGAGGTCAAGTCAGTTCTTCTGGTCCTAGTTTGGAGTTTGTTGTGATCCACTTCCCCTCAACCTGCCTCCTCTTCTACTTCAGTTACTGATTTCCTACGTTTCCCAGAATCACTTGCAACAACCGTGTGTGTGGGTGGAGAGAGCGACAGCGATAGCAGAAGCAAAGTTTTTCCAGTCAAGAAGAAGTGAGAATCGTGCCCCTTATTCAAACCACAGCATGACTGGTAGCTGCATTGCATTCTGGTCTATTGCGGCTGCTGTCGTACGCTGTCGCGTCACCACAGAACATCAGCAGATGTTTCCAGATGAGTTCGAGTGTTTCAGGCTGGACTGGGCCCTGGGGTTGGGGTTGGATGAAGAACCCGTTGACTGGTCAGCAGTCAGGCCGCCGCCGAGTCGCTGACCTGCTCCAGGCTCCGACTCTCAAATTAATTAGTGCAAAAACTGACCTCAGATAACCTCAGACAGAAATGAACACTTGCTGTAATGGTATTCTACCTGCTGGCCATGTCACGTTCTGTATGCACACACACACACACTGACACTGCCCCAGTTGCCAAAGCACGCAGTAATTAATGACCAATTAGCGAAAGCAGCTTCTAATAGACGTTCTGCTGCAGGCGCCTGGAGAAACAATGGGAATGTGAGAGAGAGAGAGAGAGAGAGAGAGAGAGAGAGAGAGAGAGAGAGAGAGAGAGAGAGAGAGAGAGAGAGAGAGGAGAGAGAGAGAGAGAGAGAGAGAGAGAGAGAGAGAGAGACCCCTACCCACCCGGTTACCCCCTCAACACCCGGTTACCCCTACCACCTGGTTACACCCCCCCTACCACCCGGTTACCCCCTCGCCACCCGGTTACCCCCCTACCACCTATTACACCCCCCTACCCACCCGGTTTACCCCCTCGCCACCCGGTTACCCCATCAACACCCGGTTACACCCCCCCTACCAACTGGTTACACCCCCCTACACCTGGTTACACCCCCCCTACCACCCGGTTACCCCCTCAACACTTTTCTTGTTTCCCCATAAATACAGAACAGATCACTTCAGCTGTCAGTCATCTGCCGCGGCTGGATGCCGCCACCCTCGGTTACCCCCTACCACCCCGGTTACCCCCTCGCCACCCGGTTACCCCCCTCGCCACCCCGGTTACCCCCTCGCCACCCGGTTACCCCCCCTACCCACCCTGGTTACCCCCCTCGCCACCCGGTTACCCCCCTCGCCACCCGGTTACCCCCCTACCACCTGGTTACCCCCTCGCCACCCGGTTACCCCCCTCGCCACCCGGTTACCCCCTACCACCCCGGTTACCCCCTCGCCACCCCGGTTACCCCCTCAACACCCGGTTACCCCCCACCCTACCACCCGGTTACCCCCTCGCCACCCGGTTAGCCCCTCAACACCCGGTTACCCCCCCCCTACCACCCGGTTACCCCCTCAACACCCGGTTACCCCCTACCACCTAGGTTACACCCCCCCTACCACCCCGGTTACCCCCTCGCCACACCCGGTTACCCCACTCGCCACCCGGTTACCCCCTCAACACCCGGTTACCCCCTCGCCACCCGGTTACCCCCCTCGCCACCCGGTTACCCCCTCGCCACCCGGTTAGCCCCTCACCACCCGGTTACACCCCCCTACCACCCGGTTACCCCCCCCTCATAACTAACTCCCTCTATCAGGTCAGATGAACTTCATCGGTCCCTGAAGCAACCTGGTGAAATGAGCACCATGACACGCCTCCTCGTCCTGCTGTCACATGGAGAGAGGAACCCAGAGAGAGGCTGACTGACGTCCCTGTCGTTTCACTTCCCATCTCTCTGGTTGACTGACAGACACCAACGCCTGTCTGCCTCAGTTTCAGCTGGAACTATGTCATACACACACACACACTCACACACTCTCACACACACTCTTATGTGCACACACTGTCTTACCTGTTATTGTGCGAAGCCTACACACACACAGTCGCTGTCACAAACACTGTGTTGCAACCCAAGAAGCCTTGCTGTCACTGTGCTGTCTAATGGGGATGCTGATGGGACCAGACTATCGTCTGGATCCTCGGTAGGCTGCTGGATGAGAGCGTCAGCTAATCGCCAGTTGATATTGTTTCCCCACGCAGAGAAAGAGCTTTATTCCCCCGGGACCACGCCATGCCAGTGATTACCCATGGTACAGCAGGAGAAAATGAAAGAAAAAAACCGCACTCTCCAGCTTCGTCTCATGAACTGTTTTTAATGGCACATGTCCTTAACACAAACGCGTTTCGGCTACGCCGTCATCAGTGTGTCTGGTGTAAAACAGAAAACAATGGCTTTTAAAACAGAAACAGGAGGGTAACAACAGGTGTGTAAAATCTGGCTGATTACCCAATCAACTAGTCGTATGCAGCCCAGGATGCATACGATAGGCTACATCAAATGACGAGAAAATCTTGGAAAGAGAAAAAATTAAAAAATAGACAAGGTGTCAACAGACCCTCATAAGTGGACACAAACATCCACTAGCAACATGCAATACAACCAAGCACACAGCAGGAGAAAAGCCTCAAGTGGAAGATGAGGTTTTCTTATTCCTGACAGCTTGACGTTGTGGAGCTGATCTGCAGCGACACCAGACATCTGAACACATCATCACTGATCTACACGACACTGTATCTACATGACAGGACGGATCGGTTGAAACACGCCTGCACGAAAAGACCTGCCGCTGACTCCAGTTACAGACCCAGGATCTGATGTTCACATGTCCATCTGAGCACATGGAGTCATGCTACCTGTTAGCTGAGGGTTAGAAACCAGGTGATCTGGTCCTGAATGCAGCCATGCATCCTCCTGAGGCTACAGGAACCGGATGTCAGTGTGAACCAGCCTTATTCCAAGATGGTTCTTCTTCTGACCTTTCCAGACCTCAGAGCTGCTCAGAGCTGACGTAGAAACACTGCAGCAGCAACTCAACCATCACTTTCAAGATTTCCACGTCGTCCAGCCACGGATGGTGCTAGATGACTGACCCCCTTACTGCTGCTGCCGATGAGCAGCCCCCCCCCACAGAGCTCAGCTTCCCACTCGGGGGATTTTGCTGTCAGTGGCCGGCATGTTCAGAAGCTATTAAATCTGAGAGAACAACAACACATCAAGTCCAAAGAGAACCGAGCCGACGGATGAATCTGGTCCAGCTCATGCAGATCAGATGACATTCAGACCAGACTCAGACTACTGGTCTTTACTGTTACCGTCCTAATGCTCACGTCACTGAAGGATGAACACTGATGACCTGAAATGCTTTGGTGTTTGTTAAGCAGAACCCTAATGGAAGAGAAGCATTAGTGAATGCAGTGAAATCACAATGTTGTTCTTCCTTTCATTAAAAGAGTAACTGATACCTGATGGATGTTCCTCTGTCGCCCCCTGGTGGAGAGAGTAAGAATCACACCCACATTCAACCATGGTTTCTCTGTTTCTCCTCACACTTCCTCCTCACTTCTCTCGCTCTCTCCACCTACACCTACATAGCACAGACTCTCTGGGGGTTGTCGAAAGGCATTCTGGGAAAGGTAGGAAAACACTAACTGAAATAGAAGACAGGTTGAGGGAAAGTGGGTTCACCAATAGAGTAAATTACAACCCTTCATCACTAAATAACTCCTGGAGTGCTTGAACATCACAGATTGATGCTATTTAACAGCCAACCCTACTGAAGGACTAGAAGACAATACATCTCTATTTTAAGATGGAGCGTTATGGAACCTGTTTGACTACTGATGGTGATCATGATCCTTTCACTATCGTGACTGTAGGGTGGTATGTCATGAGGCGGATACATTCAGGTCCTCTGGTACAGTGGAGTCACCAGCAGGGATGGGAACTGCCGATGAAGCTTCCAGATGATCTAACACAGAAAACCTGTTCAGATCTGGATGATGAAGATTTACAGCCTGACATGCTCTTCCTAAGCAAACACCTAAAAATCATCTTGAAAAAATAAAAACGATGGTTCTGTGCAGAGGAAAAGAAGAGTGTTAGTGAATAACACCACCCACATTTCTTCAAGAAAAATACCTTTTTATTTCATTAGAAATCCACATAGTCGTATCTATGAAAGCATAAAATTCCCATTTCGTGTGTTGTAATTTTTTCCTTATTGTGGTTTGTTTCGTTATATTCAAAGTAAATCATGGGTATCAAACCATTGAAGACTGTAAGGTGTATGTCACATACAAACACAGACACTGTCAAACGGCAAAGGGGAGGGGGGAGGGGGGGAGGGGGGGGGTGGGGGGGAGGGACAGCGCAAGTTCTGCTGGCCATCTTTTAAAAACCGCTTAATACTTACTACAACGATCTTGAACGCCAGCTTTTAGTAGTAGGAACACTTTTTATGATCCAGTTCACAAGTGTTTCATACAGGAACAGCCGTGTTGCATTCGAGTGTCAAACAAAACATCAGAAATCACCATCAAAGGTAGGGCCGGAACTGTGTGCTTCAAGTTCAGTGTTTAACAGAATTCCCCGGCGGTGTTCCTCAAGGCTCCATCCTGGGGACCCCAATGTTTTTGTTGTATAATCGGACACAGAGAGAACCAGTCCACCATGGACGCAAACACACTGATTATTTCAACATCATCTAAGTCCTCCGCAGCCGGAAGAGTTAGATTGGTAATACTGGAGAGTATACTATTCAGTTGTCCATGAAGATGAGAGGGGCAGAGAGAGGAAGAGAGAGAGAGAGAGAGAGAGAGAGAGAGAGAGAGAGAGAGAGAGAGAGAGAGAGAGAGAGAGAGAGAGAGAGAGAGAGAGAGAGAGAGAGAGAGAGAGAGAGAGAGAGAGAGAGAGAGAGAGAGAGAGAGAGAGAGAGAGAGAGAGAGAGAGAGAGAGAGAGAGAGAGAGAGATGAGATGGAAACAGACGATTAAAGTGCCTGAAGAGTTCGCTGTTCAGTTCAACAGTTTGTTGTTAGTGTTGAGACAAGACTTCGCCAGTGTGCTCATATTTTCAATCCACGGTCCAACATGTATATTCTCTTCAACTGCTAGGAGACACTGGAAGGCTGAGTATTCTTCCAATACTGTAATAATGCTGTAGTAATACTGTAGTAATCCTTTGGCATATGACTGTATGCTAGGGAGAGAGAAGAGTGGTGCCACCAACCAGCAAACGCAAAACCACAACCAAGAACATCCGGTCACAAACTGGGTAATCCTTAATCCAGAGTAATCCGTACGGTGTTTCCACCCAGGGTCAATCCATATGAAGCAGGATAGGATTCAAACCTGTGTCCTCCAGAGCCACGCCTCCTACACCCCAGATGATTTACTACTTCCAACAGAGTCAGGGAAAGATTCAGATCCAGATTCAGTTCCCTCAGATTCTCAGCTCCACAGATCCCAGGGTTCAAACCCCAGTCAGGGTCCAAACGACCCCAGGGTTCAAAGCCCAGTCAGGGTCCAAACGACCCCAGGGTTCAAACCCCAGTCAGGGTCCAAACGACCCCAGGGTTCAAAGCCCAGACCCCAACTGGTCCAGTCCCACCACCAGCGCTGTATGGGCTCCATCCCAGGAGGCTGTTGTCAGGCAGGTGGGCTGGTTCCCCTGCCGGCTCTCTGGGGGGGCGGGGCTTGTTCACTGGGTCAAATCCCATCTAAGCCTTTATCTTCTGGGACAACGGAGTTCACCTGGGAGACAGGGGGAGGGGGATTCACCGATCGGTTGAGTTATTGATTGATTACTGTACTGAGTAAATTAAAGGTGCATTCAGTCAGATTTTACTGCTCCTACAAACTGACCCTAACATGGCGGTTGATGAGGCTGCTGATCAAGCTGCTGAGATTTCTGGATTTAACACTCAGTTTGGGAAATAGCGCAATTTGTTATTGATACATTATTGATATTATTGATTGACAGCAAACAGGAGAACCTCTCTGTCACCCTCTTTCTGTTTAATGGGTCTGGTCCGTCTGGTCCAGCTGCCTCCACCTTCCTCCACCTTCCCTCACCTTCCTCCACCTTCCTCCACCTTCCCTCACCTTCCTCCACCTTCCCTCACCTTCCTCCACCTGCCTCCACCTTCCCTCACCTTCCTCTCATGAAGCAGCAGATCGCTGGAGCTTCAAACATGGAAGAGAGGAAAAGGACAGATGAAATGAGACGAGGGCAGAAGAAAGAAGAGGAGAGGAGAGGAAACGAGAGGAGGGGAGAAGAAAGGAAGAGGAGAGAGGAGAGGAAACGAGAGGAGGGGAGAAGAAAGGAAGAGGAGAGAGGAGAGGAAACGAGAGGAGGGGAGAAGAGAGGAAGAGGAGAGAGGAGAGGAAGAGCTTACATAAGTCAGGAAGAGAAGCTTACATAATGTAGCGACAGCGATCTGTGGGGGATCAGTTATATAAAGACCAACGAAGAAGAAGGATGTTGTTTACTAAGGCAAGGACATGTTTACTCTCTCTCTCTTTCCTTTCTTCCTCCCAACCTTTATCTCATCTCTCTCTCTCTCTCTCTCTCTCTCTCTCTCTCTCTCTCTCTCCATGTTAACGTAAGCATGGCTTGTCTAAGGTGGAACAGTGAGTGGTTATCCTCTCACCTGTGTGTGTGTGTGTGTGTGTGTGTGATCTCTCACCTTTCCCTCCTCTCTCACTCCTGTGAAGCTCAATGTAAGTAAATCTGAAACACACAGGAGAACAGGATAGAAACCATTAGACAGACAGACAGAAGGACAGAGACAGACAGAGAGACAGGCAGGCAGACAGACAGACAGATAACCACTGCTTCCCTGAAAACTCTCTCTCTCTCTCTCTCTCTCTCTCTCTCTCTCTCCACACCACACAGCCCTTCTCTGGGCTGTTGAAAGCCACTGGACTTCCCCTGGACAAGGAACGGTGACAGTAAGACGTGTTCATGTGTCTGACCACCAGGTGTCACTGTTACCTCGTGGCAGAGCGCCGCCGGCCTCACTGGAGGCACCGATCACCGTGGTGGTGGCTAACTGCTGTCTAGTCACCGTGCCGTTGTGCCGTATGCTGCCAGGCTGGATAATAAAAGCACAGTGGATGAGGCCCCGATGCCTCGTGGCTTAGTAATGCTATCTCCCAGTCTCTGTTAATGTCTCTCTACCCCCCCTCCTCTCTCTCTATCTCAGGTTGGTACATTGACTTGGGTAATCGGTGAGGTGGGATGGAGGGATTACATGGGAGGGAGCCAGCGTGTGTATCTGTGTGTGTCAGTATGTGTGTGTGTGTATCTGTGTGTGTCAGTATGTGTGTGTGTGTGTATATGTGTGGCGGTATGTGTGTGTGTATATGTGTTGGTGTGTGTGTGTGTGTGTGCATCACAAAACTGTGCATCAGTGTGTATCAATGTCTGGATCTGTATATGTGTATTTGGCTGTATGCATGTGTACATATGCGTATGTGTGTCTTTGTGTTTACATGTGTGCGTGTGCCTGTATATGCGTGCATGTGTGTGTGTGTGTGTGTGTGTGTGTGTGTGTCTACAGAGAGAGGCTACTGATGGATTTTCAGGGAGTGGTGAGTCAGGCCAACCAGCAGACACCAGTTCAGTTCATTTGGATTACAGGCAGCAGGTGCGCTCAGATTGCTATGTTGTGTGCGTGTGTGTGGGCATGTGTGTGTATGTGTGCGTGCATGTGTGTGTGTGTGTGTGTGTGTGCATGTGTGTGCGCGTGTGTGTTTGTGTAGTAGATATTAAACCCAGAACAAATGGCCTGAGGGCCAGTGGGGGTCGGTGAGATTGCTTTCATGGAAAAAAATACATATGTGTATTTGTATTTGTGTGTACATATATATATATATATGTGTGTGTGTGTGTGTGTGTGTGTTTTGGGGTGGAGAGGGTATTATTAGAGGGAGGGAAGGAGGGAAGAAAGGACGAATGGGATGAGAGGAAAAAAGAGAGAGGAGGCATTGTAATAAAAGATGGACGATGGAAAGCAGGAGGAAAAGAAGAAGAGGAGGAAGGAGAAAGAGAGAAAGAGGGCAGAGGTGAGAGGAAGAGGTGTGAGGATTTGAAGGAGGGGGAGAAAAACAGCAGAAGTGAGAGAGGGTGAAGAGGAAAGGAAGGAGGAGAAAAGGAGATTATAGGAGAGACTTAAGAAGGAGAGAGGAGGGGGAGGAGGAGAGGGTGAGGAAGGAAGGTAGAGAGAGATTCAAATCTCTTCAGTGTTGAAGGAGCTGCATGTTTCATCACCATCAATAAACCACCTGACAACCTGTCAGCCTCTACTAACCTCTACCAGCCTCTACTAACCTCTACCAGCCTCTACTAGCCTCTACCAGCCTCTACTAACCTCTACCAGCCTCTACTAACCTCTACTAACCTCTACCAGCCTCTACCAGCCTCTACTAACCTCTACCAGCCTCTACTAACCTCTACCAGCCTCTACTAACCTCTACTAACCTCTACCAGCCTCTACTAACCTCTACCAGCCTCTACTAACCTCTACTAACCTCTACCAGCCTCTACTAACCTCTACCAGCCTCTACTAACCTCTACTAGCCTCTACTAACCTCTACCAGCCTCTACTAACCTCTACCAGCCTCTACTAACCTCTACTAACCTCTACCAGCCTCTACTAACCTCTACCAGCCTCTACTAACCTCTACTAACCTCTACCAGCCTCTACTAACCTCTACCAGCCTCTACTAGCCTCTACCAGCCTCTACTAACCTCTACCAGCCTCTACTAACCTCTACCAACCTCTACCAGCCTCTACTAACCTCTACCAGCCTCTACTAACCTCTACTAACCTCTACCAGCCTCTACTAACCTCTACCAGCCTCTACTAACCTCTACTAACCTCTACCAGCCTCTACTAACCTCTACCAGCCTCTACTAACCTCTACCAACCTCTACTAACCTCTACCAGCCTCTACTAACCTCTACCAGCCTCTACTAACCTCTACTAACCTCTACCAACCTCTACTAACCTCTACTAACCTCTACCAGCCTCTACTAACCTCTACCAGCCTCTACTAACCTCTACTAACCTCTACCAGCCTCTACCAACCTCTACTAACCTCTACTAACCTCTACTAACCTCTACCAGCCTCTACTAACTAGGGATGCACCGAATGTTCGGCAACCGAAGTTATTCGGCCGAATATCGCCAAAAAACACATATTCGGTATTCGGGCCGAATAAATGAAAGGCCGGATTTTTTTTACCGAATAATGACGGTTTTGATGGCGTGATCAAATAGCACCCATGCAGGAGCCAGGCGCAGCCAAACGCAGCAAACATGTCAGCGGTATGGAGGCATTTCAAAATCTCCCGAAAGACCCGAAATTAGCGACATGCATGTATTGTTCAGCTCAGCTTTCTAGAGGGGGTACTTCGGCTAAGAGCGCTAGCACTATAAGTCTGATCAATCATTTGAAATCAAAACATCGAAAAGCACGCCGAGTATGAGAAAGAGACCGCAGGGAAGAGGAAACTTGAGTCTCACAGTCCCGGGCTCAGCGCGAGCACATCCACTCCATCTGTGGCTGCCGTTTTAGAAAAGGCAAAAAAGTTTGCCAGCGCCAAAGCAAAAGGCATTACTACAAAGGTAATGGAATTCATGGCGTTGGATGATCAACCATTCTCCGTAGTAGAGGACGTTGGATTTCGCAGGCTTATGGAGCATATTGAGCCCCGTTACACTATACGGGGCGGGGTTGTCAAAGATAGCCAGATAAAATATTTTATTTTACTAATTTATTATTTTAAGTTATAGGCTATTGTGCTGTGTTATGAAATGTTGGAAAAAATTGAAAAATAAATGAAAATTGCAAAAAATATTCGGTATTCGGTATTATTCGGCCTTCGGCCGAAGTGTTACATTATGCTTCGGCTTCGGCTTCGGCCAAGAATTTTCACTTCGGTGCATCCCTACTACTAACCTCTACTAACCTCTACTAACCTCTACTAACCTCTACTAACCTCTACCAGCCTCTACTCTCATTCTACTTTGTGTCCACCGGGTGGATTTGGAGGGAAATCTGCTGGATTGCTTTACGGCACCAAACAGGAAGAGGTTCTGTTCTTCCAGCGCTAACGGAGATAAAGATAAAGAGTTTCTGGAGACGGCAGATGGAGGAAGGAGAGAAAGGAAGGGAGGGGGGACAGGAAGCAACGGGGCTGATGGGAAATGTAGTCTTAATGTGGAGAACCACTAGTAACAACACCCCTGGTGAGGTAGAGGATACCAGGGTTCATTCTACCAGGTATCACTAGTGATCTGACGGTTAAAGGGTTTGGTTCTCAGCAGGATTGAACTGCTGCTGAAGCCAAATGAAGGAAGCTTGAAAAGCCAAATATTTACTTTCTTATCCTCTCTCTAGTTAATTACACTGTTCTACAGTGGAGACCCATAATCGGTCCCTGAAGGCACCGCGGGGTCCTCAGGCCCCAGTGTGAGAACCACTAAGCTACTGGGTGTTTTCTTGCCGGTGGATGTTCTTCGCTGTTTAAGGTTTATTGACTTTCATACCCTCAATATTAACACCACATAAGCCTTTTATCCCAGCGCCTCTTACATAATATATATATATATAATATACATATATATATTTGAGTTGGTGCCTTGCAGAGCTACACAGGGAATTGAACCCCTAACCCTGGCGGTGTTCATGCCATGCCCTACCCATGGAGCAACACAGCACCGATAGATCAACTCAAACAGGCAGATAAGAAGAAGCAACACTTAAATCGTGTCGGTGAGAGAAAATCCCCCCGAGCTTTGACGGATTCACCAGGTTTGATCTGAATCTGAGACTGAAACCAGCTTCAAATATCAAACGATGAAGAGAAGAGAGAATAACAGGATAACACTAACAAAACGACCTTGAACTCAAAAATGAAAAGAAAGGAGAAGAAAAGAGAAAGCATCAAAACATAACAACTCATTAAAATCAAAGGGGGAGAGAGAGAGAGAGAGAGAGAGAGAGAGAGAGAGACAGAGACAGACAGAGAGAGAGAGAGAGAGAGGGAGGGAGAGAGACAGACAGACAGACAGAGAGAGGGAGGGAGGGAGAAAGAGAGAGAGACAGACAGACAGACAGAGAGAGAGAGAGAGAGGGAGGGAGAGAGACAGACAGACAGACAGAGAGAGGGAGGGAGGGAGAAAGAGAGAGAGACAGACAGACAGACAGAGAGAGAGAGGGAGGGAGGGAGGGAGAGGGAAGGAGTGAGAGAGAGAGAGGGAGAGACAGACATACAGACAGAGAGAAGGAGGGAGGGAGGGAGTGAGAGAGAGAGACAGACAGACAGACAGAGAGAGGGAGGGAGGGAGGGAGGGAGTGAGAGAGAGAGACAGACAGACAGACAGAGAGAGGGAGGTAGAGGGAGGGAGAGAGGGAGGGAGAGAGAGAAAGGGAGCGAGAGAGAGAGGGGGGTAGAGTGAGAGGGAGACAGACAGAGAGAGAGAGGGAGGGAGAGAGAGAGCTCCACTCCCAGAATGTCTCAGACTGGGACTCTTCAGTTATTGATTGATTCTACATCAGGACTCACCAACCTTTCATGATTCACTGAGTTAGTGAGATATATCTGGTGTTATGACTGCTTATAGACCACCTCAGTCAGCAGGATGGGCTCTTATAACAGGTCATAAGGCATTATGATGCATTATACTGCAGCATAGACATGCTAGTAAAGATCTTCACCGTTACCATGAAACCCAAATCTGTCTAGCAGACAGGAAAACCCTGTACAGGCATCTGTGTGTGTGTGTGTGTGTGTGTGTGTGTGTGTGTGTGTGTGCAGGCTTTTTGTGCTGAGTGATTGGATGGTGACTGCCAATTGCCTTCAACCCCAGGTAGCGTTGAGTAGCAGCAGCACCCAGCTGTGTGGTGTGTGTGTGTGTGTGTGTGTGTGGAACAGTGTTCATTCAGTGTTCAGTCAAGCAGGCTGAGTGGACTTTGTCTCCTGATTGAACCGACTCTGCCTCTCAGAGTATCGTATCATCACGTCTAGATGACATGTGGTGCACCGATACAACATCTCAAGATGTCTATGTGCTCTTTGAGCTCCGGGGGGAACCTCTATTCTCATTGGCTGTTCCTTACCCCTCTCCCCACCCCCACCCTGGACCTGATTGACAGCAGCCACTCACCAGTGACAGGAGCCCATCCTCGGTATAAATCAGAGTTTGGCTCCAGGCAGCAACAAATCAAAAACAAGGGGGAGGGTGTTGGAGTATTGGTTTGGGCTTAGCGATTGGTGGGTTGTGGTTTTGATTGACAGTTTCTTGTGTGTTATTGGGAGATGGCATCGTCGTCCTGGGCGGGATTTAAGTCCACTACAGTCGTCCCTCGGAGGGAGGCCCCTCCCATTCCCTCTGTTGCCAACGACGATGATGGTTGGGAGTTTTTATTGGAGCCTCCACCTAGGAGCAGAAAACAGAAAAAAGGAGGAGACTTATTGCTAGGAGCCGAATATGAGGAAGGGTTTGCTAGGAGGGGTCAGATTGGCAAGAGAGACTCCTTCTACTCCTCCTACTCAAACTGCTCCTCCACTTTTCCTCCCATCCAATTACCTTGCCCTCCGGACGAGGAGGAAGGGGGCAGAGCAAGCACTGTTGCTCCTCCTGCACCTCCTCCTCCTCCTCCTCCATTGGTCTGGGAGCAGACGTTGGCGTGGCGAGCGACGGCCTTCTGCTTGTAGTGGTTACTGTGGAGCTTGTACTTCATCAGCAGGATGAAGATGAAGACGAGGACCGAGGCCACGATGATCCCGCCGATTATGATGATCATGGTACCGCCCAGGAACTGGAAAGAAAGAGAGAGAGAGAGAGAGAGAGAGAGAGAGAGAGAGAGAGAGTTTAGTTTGACGCTAGTAGCTCAGCTGTGATGAAGACTAGGGTTACAGCCTGTATCATCTTTAATGAATTAAAGATTAAAGTCATTTTGAAATGAATGAATCAATTAACAATGAACATTTAAATAACTTCTTTTGAAACGGAACAAAAGAATCAACTGAAACCAGACGGACCAGAGAGACGAGGCTCTGATGTTCTGTTGGTTCCCATCCTGCATTTCCTTCTGTCTTCAGACGCCATGAACAATAACAACTTACCAAGTACGGCTCAATTCTTACCAAGAAACTAGCTACCAAACCGACAGACAGGAAACTAACTACCCAACAGGAAACTAGCTACCAAACTGACAGACAGGAAACTAGCTACCAAACAGGAAACTAGCTACCAAACTGACAGACAAGAAACTAGCTACCAAACTGACAGACAGGAAACTAGCTACCCAACAGGAAACTAGCTACCAAACTGACAGACAGGAAACTAGCTACCAAACAGGAAACTAGCTACCAAACTGACAGACAAGAAACTAGCTACCAAACTGACAGACAGGAAACTAGCTACCAAACAGGAAACTAGCTACCAAACCGACAGACAGGAAACTAGCTACCAAACAGGAAACTAGCTACCAAACTGCCAGACAGGAAACTAGCTACTGACAGACAAGAAACTAGCTACCAAACTGACATACAAGAAACTAGCTACCAAACTGCCAGACAGGAAACTAGCTACCAAACTGACAGACAAGAAACTAGCTACCAAACTAACAGACAGGAAACTAGCTACCAAACTGACAGACAGGAAACTAGCTACCAAACTGACAGACAAGAAACTAGCTACCAAACTGCCAGACAGGAAACTAGCTACTGACAGACAAGAAACTAGCTACCAAACTGACATACAAGAAACTAGCTACCAAACTGCCAGACAGGAAACTAGCTACCAAACTGACAGACAAGAAACTAGCTACCAAACTGACAGACAAGAAACTAGCTACCAAACTGACAGACAGGAAACTAGCTACCAAACTGACAGACAAGAAACTAGCTACCAAACTGACAGACAAGAAACTAGCTACCAAACTGACAGACAAGAAACTAGCTACCAAACCGACAGACAGGAAACTAACTACCCAACAGGAAACTAGCTACCAAACTGACAGACAGGAAACTAGCTACCAAACAGGAAACTAGCTACCAAACTGACAGACAAGAAACTAGCTACCAAACTGACAGACAGGAAACTAGCTACCCAACAGGAAACTAGCTACCAAACTGACAGACAGGAAACTAGCTACCAAACAGGAAACTAGCTACCAAACTGACAGACAAGAAACTAGCTACCAAACTGACAGACAGGAAACTAGCTACCAAACAGGAAACTAGCTACCAAACCGACAGACAGGAAACTAGCTACCAAACAGGAAACTAGCTACCAAACTGCCAGACAGGAAACTAGCTACTGACAGACAAGAAACTAGCTACCAAACTGACATACAAGAAACTAGCTACCAAACTGCCAGACAGGAAACTAGCTACCAAACTGACAGACAAGAAACTAGCTACCAAACTAACAGACAGGAAACTAGCTACCAAACTGACAGACAGGAAACTAGCTACCAAACTGCCAGACAAGAAACTAGCTACCAAACTGCCAGACAGGAAACTAGCTACTGACAGACAAGAAACTAGCTACCAAACTGACATACAAGAAACTAGCTACCAAACTGCCAGACAGGAAACTAGCTACCAAACTGACAGACAAGAAACTAGCTACCAAACTGACAGACAAGAAACTAGCTACCAAACTGACAGACAAGAAACTAGCTACCAAACTGACAGACGGGAAACTAACTACCAAACTGACAGACAAGAAACTAGCTACCAAACTGACAGACAAGAAACTAGCTACCAAACTGACAGACGGGAAACTAACTACCAAACTGACAGACGGGAAACTAACTACCAAACTGACAGACAAGAAACTAGCTACCAAACTGACAGACAAGAAACTAGCTACCAAACTGACAGACAAGAAACTAGCTACCAAACTGACAGACAAGAAACTAGCTACCAAACTGACAGACAAGAAACTAGCTACCAAACTGACAGACGGGAAACTAACTACCAAACTGACAGACAAGAAACTAGCTACCAAACTGACAGACAAGAAACTAGCTACCAAACTGACAGACGGGAAACTAGCTACCAAACTGACAGACGGGAAACTAACTACCAAACTGACAGACGGGAAACTAACTACCAAACTGACAGACAAGAAACTAGCTACCAAACTGACAGACAAGAAACTAGCTACCAAACTGACAGACAAGAAACTAGCTACCAAACTGACAGACAAGAAACTAGCTACCAAACTGACAGACAGGAAACTAGCTACCAAACTGACAGACAAGAAACTAGCTACCAAACTGACAGACAAGAAACTAGCTACCAAACTGACAGACAAGAAACTAGCTACCAAACAGGAAACTAGCTACCAAACTGACAGACAGGAAACTAGCTACCAAACTGACAGACAGGAAACTAGCTACCAAACTGACAGACAGGAAACTAGCTACCAAACTGACAGACAAGAAACTAGCTACCAAACTGACAGACAGGAAACTAGCTACCAAACAGGAAACTAGCTACCAAACGGCCAGACAGCAGCACTCTGTGCTGAGTAGCTGAGTTGTTAACAACTGGCAGGCTGACCTGGTGACCATGTGGGTTTCAGCTCACCGCCCAGCCCCACTACCAACCTGCAGCCACACCGTTTGACCGAAGGGTTTGGTAGGTCCATTCAGATCATGTGGTCAAATTTGTCGCTTTTAAGCCAGAAAAATAAAATAAATTAAAAAGTATTCAGGGTTTTCTTCTCCTCAGGGTTTAAAACCTCTGAAACATTGAGACATCATGGACACTAGTGTCAGCAGCCCCCCCCCCCCCCCCCATCTGGGAGTCTTTACTGACTTAGTGTCTGTCGCTGTATCTGGTCAGAGGAACCTCCATCATCAGATTCACCACTGTAACCCAACACCTCTCCTCTAACCTTTGATGGAAGGGCTTTAAGCTTCAACGTGTACAAAATGAGCGTGCACGTACACACACACTAACCTGGTCTCGTATGGAGTGGCAGCGTCCATACTCCGTCTCCGTGGTGAAGGACACGCAGCCCACCAGCTTGGTGCCCGTCAGGGTGGTGACGCCGTCGTCGTAGACCGCCAACACACACAGCTCGTAGTCCCGCGACGACGCCAGGTCGCTCAGCAGGAAGTACTTGTGACTGGCCGGGATCATCCTGGATGGGGGGGGGACAAAGAGAGAGGGTTGTAGTGTAACTGTGTTCACGTCGTCACTCCCAACGAACCGCAGCGCTACGTGGTTAGCTAGTTAGTTGGTTAGCTGGTTAGTTGTTTTGTTGGTTAGCTGGTTAGTGGATTACCTGGTTAGCTGGTTAGTTGTTTAGCTGGTTAGTTGGAATGGAATGTTCTCACATGGCCAAACCAACTGAACTAAAGGAGGAAACGCTGCAGTCTAATAAACCAGAACATGAGTACCTAGAGGAACCAACACCACGACCTGCTCTAGTCTATTCTACTCTGTTCTATTCTACTCTGTTCTATTCTACTCTGTTCTATTCTACTCTGTTCTATTCTATTCTGTTCTATTCTATTCTACTCTACTCTATTCTATTCTCTTTCAGTATCTATGGCAGGCAGTTCCATGTTTTGTGTTCTGTTACTTCTTCAGTCTGTAATCTGATTATTCTGTTTTTAACAGACTTCTATTTTATTTCAGTTTTCTTGTCATGTAGTTTCTATTGTGATTTCAGTTCTGTGACCGATGCCTCGGTGTGCTGACGGTCATCTGAGGTGTTTTTAATGTTTATAATCTCCCCTTCATATGGTGTTAATGGCGGTGTGTCATCT
>JAXDDW010000216.1:62500-72500 GCA_034670385.1 Hoplostethus mediterraneus | reverse complement strand
TTACCTATCTACCTACCTTCTTTCCTACCTACCTACCCACCTACCTACTGACCTATCTACCTACCTACCTTCTTATCTACCCACCTACCTACCTACCCATCTACCTACCCTCCTACCTACCTACCTACCTACCTCGGTCTAGACTGCAGAGGCTGCAGAGGCCTGGCGGTGCCAGCAGGGCTGGGAGGCCTCGGTCTAGACTGCAGAGGCCTCGGTCTAGACTGCAGAGGCCTGGGTCTAGACTGCAGAGGCGGGGCAGAGAGGGGAGCGTGGGCGATGGAGCCTCTTCTGTTTCTCTTATGTATGACTCTTCTGCTAAAGAGTCATACCAAAACACTTTTTATTTCTGTTATGAAACATAACAATATAAATTGTTGTGTGTTGTGCAGAACAAAGAGTTCCTGCAGTAATTTTGCCATTCTGGCGAAGCAGATCGACATATCCACCCAAAGCATGATGTCTATAATGACACGGTAGGTACTGAAATGTTGAAGATCTTGAAAGATTTTCAACACTTTGACTATCACAGCTGATTTCCTCTTTTGGTTTTTGCATTGTAAAGTTGGACAACTGAGTTAAGACAGGAGTTGACAAACACAAAGCAAAACGAGACGAAAACAACAAAAAGGCCCCAGGAAGTGACAATAATGAAACAGTGGACACAGAGTAGAGTCTAAATAACAACCTCAGTATGTGATGAACTCGAAGGCCTCGGTCTAGACTGCAGAGGGCTGAGAGGGGGAGTGGGAGATGGAGCCTCTTGTATTACAGTGTTACAGTCTACAGTATCTACAGTCAAAAGCATAATCATGATAAGTAAATCAGTATTGGGATTATGGATTATGGATTATGTCAGTATTGGGATTATGGGCTGATATTGGTGTTTTGATTGTGTCGCACATTATAATAAACACCCAGAAAAAAGCTGACACTTTACTGTGAAAAATAAATAGAATGCCTCTTTACTCTTCACCATTTAGAGTAGAAACACATTTATTTAGCCGCCATGGTAGAAAACATACAGGAGAATCACTGAGCAGCAGCATCCTGCTTCACATGGAGAGCTGCCCAGCTCAAGGGAACACCAACCAATTTGGTTTCTCTTCCATACCCAGATGTTCTCAGCTGAACCGGGGATTCGAACTGTCGACCTTTTGATCACAGGCCTGCATCTCTAGTCTTCAGGCTGCCACAGCTGCAGCAGGAACAACTCTTGGCTTGATGTCAGTACAGAGCGAAGGGCTGAAAACAGACAATTCTCTCTCTCTCTCTCTCCCTGTCTCTCTGTGTCTCTCTCTCCCTGCCTCTCTGTGTCTCTCTCTCTCTCTCTCCCTGTCTCTCTGTGTCTCTCTCTCTCTCCCTGTCTCTCTGTGTCTCTCTCTCTCTCTCCCTGTCTCTCTGTGTCTCTCTCTCTCTCTCTCTCCCTGTCTCTCTGTGTCTCTCTCTCTCTCTCTCTCCCTGTCTCTCTGTGTCTCTCTCTCTCTCTCTCTCTCCCTGTCTCTCTGTCTCTCTCTCTCTCTCCCTGTCTCTCTGTGTCTCTCTCTCTCTCTCTCTCTCTCCCTGTCTCTCTGTGTCTCTCTCTCTCCCTGTCTCTCTGTGTCTCTCTCTCTCTCTCTCTCTCCCTGTCTCTCTGTGTCTCTCTCTCTCTCTCCCTCTCTCCAACCCACGGTGTTGTATGTTAGCCCTCTGACACCAGGCTGCCTCACACCTCTTCTCTCATCGAACCTCAATGGTTCAATCTGAAGCGATCCATTTGGACACTCTACTCTGACCAAGTCCTCTCTTAGTCTCTCAGTTAAAATGAGTATCGAGGCTGCAGTCACATTTCCAACTGTCATCTGTCAACCGTCCAAAATGGTCAGTAATAACACTCGATTATGCATTGTAAATGGCGTTGCTAGGTTACAGCACTGGCTAAGTGGCTGATGAGACCATCCAGTGGTCACTCGGTACCGTGGGCTGATAGAGAGCATCATCTGCTCATTAGGACGTTCAAATCAAGTCAAGTGGCTACATGGGCCGATTGGGTTTGGGATGGCAGCAGGTTTCAGCTGGGCGTCCGTTTTAGGGGATTTCATTTAAAAGGCCAATGAAGTTGATTAGTTATAAATATATTCTAAATATATTTTATAATAATAATGATAATATTTTTTTGTGCTGTGCCACCATTGCCATGTTTTTCAAAGACTTTTGTGACATAAACAAACAACAACAATAATCACAGATGACCTGAAACCTGCTGCCTGAAGCCAAACCACAGTAGCTGCTGTGTTCCTACAGGAAGACCTTGGTGATAAGTACCCACACAGGGACACACACACACACACACACACACACACACACACACACACACACACACTAAAAGTGACTAGTGAGGGAGACGGACAGAAACACAACCAGCTGTTCACAGAGCTGAAGACCTCCAACATGGCCGCCAGACGGGGATTACGTCACTTCTGAGATCTCTACTCAATCACAATGCGAGCCTGACCAGGTCCATGTAGAAGAGGTTTCTGTTATACAGTCCTGTTACTAGCATCCTGGCGTGAACACACACACACACCCTCTTACCTGTATATGAGTATATCGTCTGTGGAGCTGTTGTATTGGATCTGGTACATGCGGACCCCTGGTATGTGGTTCTGCGGGGGCCATCGGATGGTAGCAGAACTGGACGTTAGGTCCGACACGCTGACCTTCTGCTGGTCGGACCGGGCCTGGCCCCCGCTCACGTTGGACTTGATGGATGTGGGGATGTCGGAGGGGCCGGGGTCAGGGTCCAATTTGGGGTCGAAGTGTGGCGAAGGGTTGACGACTAACTCGACGGGAGCGGTGGCTTCCCCCGCCGCATTGGACGCTATGCAGGTGAACTTTCCAGAATCCTAGAAAGAGATTCAACTTTTATTTTTCATCAGTGGAAAATGTCTCTGTGCATGTCAATCAATCAATCAATCAATCAATCAAAAACACATTTTACTGAACTATGAAATAAAACATTTGCTGTGTCAAAATCGAAACCATCAGCAGCATAATAAATGATGGCATTGTAACGCAGGACAGCGTCAGTAACAGTACGTTACATTTGTCTCAACTCATTGGTGTTATTTTGTGTTGTTGCAGTGATTTGTGTGAGGTCGACGTTTTCTGCGTACTCCAGAACACACTGGCTCCCAGGAACATGTACGGTGGCCCACAGTGGACAGTAGCATGACATGTCAACAGGGTAAAATGCAGGTACTCCTTAGGTACTCCTTCATACTCCTTACATAACTCAACCCCCCGTACCTTGACGGAGGCCTTGAGGATATCCAGGGAGCCGTTCTCATAGCAGACGGTTCTGGAGGTGTTGCCGATCAGCTTCCCGTCTGGGCTGACCCAGTGGGTGGAAGGTTCTGGATCTCCGATGGACTTACAGCGCAGGCTGACCTCCTGGCCCTCCATCACAAACATCTTGGAGGTGTGCCGAGTTATCATCGGGGGTTCGCAAACAAACTCCTCCTATGATGGGACAGAAGAACAGACAGAAAGGTGTGACACTGTAAAACAAACTAATACAATATAGGGACAGTTAAAGTATCGCTTATAGTAATGGTTATCATAGCTATACACATCCATCCATCCATCCGTCCATCCATCCATCCAATTTCTATACTCGCTTAATTCCTAGTCAGGGTCATGGGGGGTGTTGCAGCCTATCCCAGCATGCACTGGGCAGGGATACACACCAATTCACCTGCATGTGTTCTGACTATGGGAGGAAACCCACGTGAACATGCAACCTCACAGAAAGGACCAGATACAGTATTGGTGAAATATTAAAACAATATCTTCAATAGAAACAAATACATCCTTTCATATGATTTGTGATTCACTTCCAGTCATGTATTTCCCTCTTACAGGGTTTCACATTAGACTCCAATAACCGTGTTTGCACATAGATCTCTGGATCTCTGAGAGTCTTCAGCCCCTGCATCTCCATGCAGAACCCCCCCACCGGCCCCTAAGCCTGTATAAAGCCAAGTCAAACTCTGGTGCAGTAGCACTGCAGGGCCCAACAGGCCCAACCATGGCTTACCAGGGCTTACTCATCATCTGTGCCACTCAGTGTCCTCTGAACCTATTTTGGCTCTTATTACCAGTAGGGATGATTGCTCTCCTGGGCTATAGCTTCAAATAAACCTCAAGTGCTTTCAATCTTGGTTCCATTCTGACCCTAAATTGCTCTGCAAGAGTGAAAGATTGTGGTTGAACTTGGAAGCTCCCAGGTGTGAATGTGAGGAAAAGAGCCTGTAGCCTCAGTCGGTTGTCCCTGGATAAATACGCATTTGGTTTGTCCTTAGCCCTGCCAACACTCAGATTCCATTAAATGCACTGCATTGTGTCACTGTCAGCATGGTGTCACTGTGTGGGCGTCTGGACCATATTCATCACTATGCATGTATGCCTATTGCTATATGCACAAATGTAAACAAAAGCTGAGCTGAAATAAACTGAAGCCAGCTACGAACTAAAGCCAGACAGTGTTCGTCACATTGAAAAATGTATAAGCCTTTTTCAACTGAACATCACTGTCTTTGGCTTGTATGATTTAATGTGACTCAGTTCACCAGAAAACAACAAATATCAACTTCATTCCCCCTCATTTCTTCAATGCACTCTATGAGGAACAACTTGTGTCGGCCATCTAGAATTCAACCTTGGTGACGCCTACGCAATGTCTACGCAATGTCTACGCAATGTCTACACAACGCCTACACAATGTCTACGCAATGTCTACACAATGTCTACACAATGTCTACGCAACGCCTACACAACGCCTACACAATGTCTACGCAATGTCTACACAATGTCTACGCAATGTCTACGCAACGCCTACGCAATGTCTACACAACGCCTACGCAATGTCTACACAACGCCTACGCAATGTCTACACAATGTCTACGCAATGTCTACACAACGCCTACACAATGTCTACGCAATGTCTACACAACGCCTACACAATGTCTACGCAACGCCTATACAACGCCTACGCAACGCCTATACAACGCCTACACAATGTCTACGCAACGCCTACGCAATGTCTACGCAACGCCTACACAACGCCTACGCAACGCCTACAGAACACCTACACAACGCCTACACAATGCCTACGCAACTCCAACACAACACAACACCTACAATGCCTACGCAGCGCAGGCATTGTAGCAGCTTTCTCTGATTTCTCTGATGGCTGCAGTGGAGCTGGAGGTTAGCTGGAGGTTAGCTGGAGGTTAGCTGGAGGTTAGCTGGAGGCTAGCTGGAGGCTAGCTCCACATGGCCCTGCAGTGGAAAAGGAGCTACTGTATTATCTTATAGTGCCTCTCTAAGTATTAATATGCTAAGACAAGTCTTTATGACACAAAGGTCTCCAAATCGAAGGTTAATCCTCTTACAGTGATGCTACAGCACCTCTCTGAAGGAGGTCCAAAACTATTACCCAGCCAGATCTTGAGGTGAGGCAAAGCGTTCTACGTCCTCCTCCAAGATGATGCCAATTAATCCCATCATGGTGAACCTCTGCTTGTACTGCTAGCGCTCCGAAGGCCCAGAGGTATTAGCTGCATTTCTTGAGGTGAGACAAAGCCCTAGATCGTCCTCCTTAAGGTAACAAGTTGAACTGCACCACTTAATTCTGTTGCTCTCCAGGTATCAATATTGCTGTTGTTGTGGTCCAGCAGTATTATCCACGCAGGTCTTCAGATGGAGTGCAGGTCTCTCAGCGGCCCCCTCAAGGTTAACCTCCTGGCCCACACCACCGAGCTGTAGCATTCAGCAACAAGCCACTTGAGGCTGTTCTGTGTCTAACAACAACAACCTCTGAGCTGCTGTAAACCCTGTGAAGAACAGCCTCCTGCGGCTTCTTCATTTTATAAAATTACACTTACACACCATTGTAATTAAAAAGAGCATTCACATTCAATAAAACTTTATTAAGTAATAACAATAACAATGATGCAGCCATTATAGGAGACTCTCAAACTACTTTAAGAGCCGGAGTCAACTTTACTCAACAGTTCATCAAGCTGAGCCCCCCCCCCCCCCCCCCCCTCATGGACAAGCTAATTGGGTAGGTTGACACTCCAACCAGCCTGATAACAGTAGAACAGCTGAATTATAGTTGAAATGCTGCAAACTCTGATTGGAAGGATTTTATTTCGCAGCAGGACCACAGACTTTAATAGATCACTGAAATGATGAAGAACCAAACAGTTTCACTAAGCTTCCACCATGTTAGTGATGGGGACTAAATACCTACACTGCACCACTTGATGTCACTGTTGTTGTCTGGATCAGTTCCATCTACTTTTATGAACAGGTTTCTGTCTGTGGTTTGGGAGACACAATACAAACCCTGATACTTTCTACTAGGTTTGTTGACACATAGTGATCAGCTAGGTTCATCTTCTTCTCTGTTAGCGCGTAAGTTAGCTAACATTAACTAAACCGTTAGTTGTGGGATGAGGAAGTGATTTTGGTACGTATGTTACCGGCCACAGAGCGTGAAAACCTCACCGTCTGGTTAGGACGCACCGTAGACCTCCAGGTTTTACTGTTAAAGTAACTACTTACTAGTTACTCATATTAGTACTCGCTGTACTATTATCCTGACTCATACTATTTTATCCAACTGTACTGTCATAGTACTGTAGTACAGTCTTTAAGTGAGACACTAACCTGTCAGCTGCACTGTGGCACTAGTATAGTATATAGTCATTAACCTTCCTCCGCTCTCCAAATTATCCTATTAGTACTTCCTTTAATCTTTAGTTGTATCATGATCTTACTGTACTGCAGTATAACCACTGACCTATCTCTCTGATGGATCTTGAGGCTTCCTATCATCCATCACTATTATGGTACTGTGTTGTAGTACTAATGGTATGAGCAGTAAACCATTAACAACCTCTCTGATGGTCCAGAAGTATTTCCCTGCCAGGTCTTTGGGCGAAGCGCAGGTTTCCAGGTCATCCTCTCTGGTGAGTCTGCGAAGCCAGACCAGCTCACAGTTACAGTGCAGAGGGTTCCCACCGAAGCTCAGCACCAACGCCATGAGAGGAGATCCCTTCATCTTGGCATAGACCGGGATCCGCAGGAACAACGGGTCTGGAGGAATCTTCTTCAGCTTGTTGGATGTCATGTCCAGTCTGATGACAGAGACACAGGGAGAGGACCAGTCAGTCATCTGAAGGCATGAGGCCAACGGAGAGGGAAGGAGAGAGATAAGTTAGTTGAATCAATCAATCAATCAATCAATCAATCAATCGATCAATCAATCAATCAATCGATCAATCTGAATCTTTTTCAGTTTGTGGGACGCCATGTCCAGCCCGGAGAAAGAGAGAGGGAGGGACATGAGCCAGTGAAGTAGTTGGCCGATTAGTCAGTCAATCAATCACTCTCAATCTTCATCTTGGACGGCAGGTAGTGACAGTGAGGTGACTTGTCCAGTCCAGAAGGAAAGGGAGGGACCGAGGGGGAGAGAAGAGAGGAACGAGAGGAGGGGGGGAAGAGAGGAAAGAGAGAAGGGAGGGGGAAAGAAGAGAGGAAAGAGAGGAGGGAGGGGGAAAGAAGAGAAGAACGAGGGGGGAGGGGGGGAGCAGGTCATCAGTCAGTCTGAATCTTCAGCTAGTTGGTGGCCATGTCTTGCCTGGACGGAGAGGCAGGTGAGAAGGGGAGGGGCTTAGTTAGATGTGAAGTGAGAGAGAGAGCGAGAGAGAGAGAGAGAGAGCTGCTCATCCTCATCACCTCCCATCATCCCATCCTGCTGCTCACCAGATGAAGATTAGAGCTAAGTGGATTATAAATGTCAAGGTTTATAAATGTGAGACGTGTTTCCATTAGCCACCAGTCACTTTTTAAATCAAATTGCCTGAAAAGTTCATATTAAGCAAAATGTCCTGTTCTCTCAGTCTCTCTCTCTCTCTCTCTCTTCTCCAAGGGTGGATCTAGGGAGGGACCAGGCGGGGCCCTGTGACATCAAGCTTGGACCCCCTGTGGCCCCCCTAATTGAGGGGCATAATACAGTGGTTGAATTTTTGCAAAGCGGAACAAAAAATAAATGTGACTGAACGCAAATATCAGGATCATATTTCAGAACTTTATTTTTAATTGAATTAGTTCAAATTAAACTGAAGTACAGGATCAAAGCTTCTGGCAAAAATAGATACATTGCTATAATCTAGATGAATGTTATGGATGATATAAGTGGCCCATTTGAAATGGTCTAGATCCCCCAGCTCTCCTCTGCAGCTGGTGGTGAAATTCAGCAGCATAAATGTAGAAAGATGGACGACGTCTCAGCTGCTCAGACCACTTCATCCACCGACAGTAGCCACGATAGACCAGAATGCAATGCAGTAGCCAGGATAGACCAGAATGCAATGCAGTAGCCAAGATAGACCAGAATGCAATGCAGCCACATGACATGTTGAAGGCCAGAAGAAGGGCTGTGATTCTTTCTAGACTGGAAAAGCTCTCTCTCTTCCTCTTCTAGAAACACTACCCTGACCCTTCCTCTTCAAGAGACACTACCCTGACCCTTCCTCTTCTAGAAACACTACCCTGACCCTTCCTCTTCAAGAGACACTACCCTGACCCTTCCTCTTCTAGAGACACTACCCTGACCCTTCCTCTTCAAGAAACACTACCCTGACCCTTCCTCTTCTAGAAACACTACCCTGACCCTTCCTCTTCAAGAGACACTACCCTGACCCTTCCTCTTCTAGAAACACTACCCTGACCCTTCCTCTTCTAGAAACACTACCCTGACCCTTCCTCTTCAAGAGACACTACCCTGACCCTTCCTCTTCTAGAAACACTACCCTGACCCTTCCTCTTCTAGAAACACTACCCTGACCCTTCCTCTTCAAGAGACACTACCCTGACCCTTCCTCTTCTAGAGACACTACCCTGACCCTTCCTCTTCTAGAAACACTACGCTGACCCTTCCTCTTCAAGAGACACTACCCTGACCCTTCCTCTTCAAGAGACACTACCCTGACCCTTCCTCTTCAAGAGACACTACCCTGACCCTTCCTCTTCAAGAGACACTACCCTGACCCTTCCTCTTCTTGAAACACTACCCTGACCCTTCCTCTTCTAGAAACACTACCCTGACCCTTCCTCTTCTAGAAACACTACCCTGACCCTTCCTCTTCAAGAGACACTACCCTGACCCTTCCTCTTCAAGAGACACTACCCTGACCCTTCCTCTTCTAGAGACACTACCCTGACCCTTCCTCTTCTAGAAACACTACCCTGACCCTTCCTCTTCTAGAGACACTACCCTGACCCTTCCTCTTCTAGAGACACTACCCTGACCCTTCCTCTTCTAGAAACACTACCCTGACCCTTCCTCTTCAAGAAACACTACCCTGACCCTTCCTCTTCAAGAAACACTACCCTGACCCTTCCTCTTCTAGAAACACTACCCTGACCCTTCCTCTTCTAGAAACACTACCCTGACCCTTCCTCTTCCTCTTAGCTCTTGTTGATTTGATTTACTTATTTGTCTCGTTTGTGTAATTAAAAGTAGGTATCTAACTTATTGATCTTCTACCTCAGCACTAGTTCTGCTCTTAGTTGCTTGTTAAGGAAATGCACTTCTGATTTCTGGTGACTAGTGGTTCTCTTGCCTACCTATGTTGATGCACTTATTGTAAGTCTGCTAAAGGACTGTAATGTAATGTAATGTTTGGTTGTGTGTGTTTGGTTGTGAGTGTGTGTGTTTGGTTGTGTGTGTGTGTGTTTGGTTGTGAGTGTGTGTGTTTGGTTGTGTGTGTGTGTGTTTGGTTGTGAGTGTGTGTGTTTGGTTGTGGTTGTGTGTGTGTGTGTGTGGTTGTGTAAGCTGCTGTGTAACGTCTTTGCCTGGAGAAAGCAACATGTTGCAGCCCATCATACATTTTCATAAAGCGTGACGTCTGTTCTTCTCAAGTCAATGATCGTTGCTCTTTGTGATATA
>JAXDDW010000216.1:50000-57500 GCA_034670385.1 Hoplostethus mediterraneus | reverse complement strand
ATCCACTAGAGAACTGGCTGCTGGATGGCTAGACAGAACCAGCTAGAACCAGTTGACTGTCTGAACCAGGTTGTTGTGGTGTGTCTGGAGATCCTCCAGTAACGTTCTCAGTAAAAGTGATCAGTGTGATCAGGTAGATTTGTCTCCAAATGTAGGTTACTGTGACTCAGTAAACTGTCTTGTCTTTAGCCCTAGTCTCTACTCCAAAACACTCTGAGTTGGAGCTGGAGAAGAGTCAGCTAGTTCACCTGAACTCACTGGTAGCTAGCTAACTAGTTACTGTTAACATGGGACGACTAGCCACTGCTAACGCTAGCTTCTACTATATACGTTAGCTAGCTAACTAGTTACTGTTAACATGGGACTACTAGCCACTGCTAACGCTAGCTTCTACTATATACGTTAGCTAGCTAACTAGTTACTGTTAACATGGGACTACTAGCCACTGCTAACGCTAGCTGCTACTAGATACGTTAGCTAGCTAACTAGTTACTGTTAACATGGGACTACTAGCCACTGCTAACGCTAGCTGCTACTAGATACGTTAGCTAGCTAACTATTTACTGTTAACATGGGACTACTAGCCACTGCTAACGCTAGCTGCTACTAGATACTTTAGCTAGTGTGCTTTATTTTCTATCTTTGACGTCTTTCTCAATTTTACCTCAACTTTTTAGATTCTACTATTCCTTATTTTTATTTATTTTATAAGGAACTGATTTTCTGTAAGTGCTGTATAAAAGTTAGTCGTTCTTCTTCTTCTTGTTACTGTGACCTTATGTCTTTATCCCTCTATATCATCAACCTGCCGTTTCTCTATATACCATTGGCAGTATTTTTTCCATTCCTCCATCAATCAATGAATCTATCATCTATCCTCTCATCATTCTTCCACTTCTCTCAGTCTTTTAAAATGTGCTATGTGAAACATAATTTATAGACATTAATATAATTACAGTAAACCAACCAGACCACCACCAGTCTCTACCATCCTGTCAGCCTCTACCAGCCTCTACTCTCATTCTACTTTGTGTCCACCGGGTTGATTTGGAGGGAAATCTGCTGGATTGCTTTACGGCACCAAACAGGAAGAGGTTCTGTTCTTCCAGCGCTAACGGAGATAAAGATAAAGAGTTTCTGGAGACGGCAGATGGAGGAAGGAAGACGGAGAAATCACTTCAACATGTTGATCCTCTTCAGGAGAGACAGAGACACCAGGGAGGGGGAGGCATAGGTGCTGGAAGTATGGGTGCTGAGGGTGCTGCAGCACCCCCTCTGGTTGTTAGTGGAAATTTAGTGTCAGAATACTGTATTGTATAGTTTTCAATAAAGACAGAAAAAGCTGATGCGTGCATTTGTGTCAATGGTGTAAAACTGCAGAAAACACCAGGATCTGCAGGCGTTGTTGTGTGGATGTAACTACGTACGGCTTATCTGACCGTCCTCTGTAACCATTGGTATTTGGTAGGCTACAATATATGAATCAGTGTTGAGCAAGTTACTTTTAGAATTTATAATTCAAAATGTGTTCATTATGAAAATATATTCGCTGTTTTCTGATCGTTCAAAAAGACGTAGGCCTATTAATAGCAAAATGATAAGACATTAATTCACGATTATTATAACCTCAAAATAGTTTTTTTTATTATTTTTTTTACATATTGTTTTGTTGCAACGTTATTTATGTGAGAAATGAATTGGTGTTGTTGTCTCCAAAGTGTATTCTGTTCATAAACATGATGTCATCGCTTTACCAGCACAAACTATTTGTCGGTTCGACTTTCAGCACAATGAACTCAAAACATCTTCCCGCGCCTATGGGGGGAGGGGGGACAGGAAGCAACGGGGCTGATGGGAAATGTAGTCTTAATGTGGAGAAACACTAGTAACAACACCACTGGTGAGGTAGAGGCGACCAGTCTGGTCTCACTGGTGTACTGGTGATATACTGGTGATGAGGTGTTCAGGTGCAGTAGAAAGTAGGTGAAACTTGATGCTATGAGGACAACCTGGATGTGCAGTCAGGCCAGCTCAGCGGGACAAAGTGCCAAACAGCTCTTTTTCTGGCTGCACCCCTCCTTCTCATCATCCTTCCATCCTTCCATCCTTCCTTGCATTATTCATGCATCCATTCTTTCTCTGAGGAAATGCAGTCGCTCTCTTTCTGGCTGCACCTCTCCCTCTCCCCACCGTCCTTTTACTTCTATCAGTTGGTATCACCCCCTTTAGTGAAAATGTAAAGTAAAAGTTTAATTGCATCCCTCCTTTTCTCCATCCCTTTCTCCATCAGTCCTCTCATTATTCTTTCTCTCTCCCTCTCACTCTGTATCACTCCCTCTATCTCCCCAGTTCTCTCTTATCCATCCATCCACCATTTAGTTTGGTATCACTCCTTCCATCTCTCTGATCATTCTTCCTTTTGCTGCATCCTGTCATCCCTCTCTCTGCTCTGTCATCCCTCTATTCCTCCCATCCTCATCCCTCTTTTCCCTCTGAATCACTGCCTCCATCCATCCCTCTGTATCTGTCTGCATACTTCTTTCCTTATAACCCCATTAATCCTTCCATCTAACTCTTTCCTCTCTCTCTCTCCACCCCTCTCTCTCCACCCCTCTCTCTCCCTCCATCCCTCTATCTCCCTCCACCCCTCTCTCTCCCTCCATCCCTCTGTAAAGTAGAGCAATTCTCTCTGTTTCCTTTCTAGCCTTCCTCTTCTCAATACAGAAACTTGAAACCTCTCTTTCTCTCTCTCTCTCATCCATCCATCCTTACTTCCACCCTCTCTTATTTCCTCCCTCTCATCTTCCTGACGTCTCTCCTTTTAACTCCCACCCTTTCCTTTCCTTTCCCTTCCTCTTTTTTTCCATCTCTCCATCTTCCTCCAGTATCAGGCTCTGTATCCATGTACACTCTTAAAAGCAGTGTGCTTATTAAATAACGCATGCTGTTGCGCGTGCACACACACACACACACACACACACACACACACACAGTGTGTGCAGGAAAAGTCCATGTGTTGGATGTTAAATGACGTTTTGTGATTTTCTTTTTCTTACTTGAATTGAAAGTGGGCGTGTTGAGTGTTGAGTGTTGAGTGAGTTTGATGGCCTGTCGGCTGTTTGTGGGTTAAAATCACATGAAAGTGTTACGTTTGCACATACGTGGTTTCTGTCTGACAACAGCACTAAAACCTGCTAGCACTGCACCGTGTGAAGCTTCCTGTTCTTCATCCTTGTACAGACACAGGATCAGTTCCAAGTGTCTCAACGCCTCCAGCCTGCCTCAGTACGATCAGACACTAATAGGGTGCGTTCACACCAAGCGGTGCGTTCACACCTCGTATCAAATTCATAGTTGTAGTTGTGGGATGTAATGAACCCTGATTTCATACGATATTCCAGGAATCTGGACTGGAAGAGTCTGGACTGATGCTGACCAGAGAAGAGCAGACAAGTCCATCATGGTAGATCAAGTTCCAGACTGGAACCAGGTTGGTCTGGACTCTCTAACCTGGTGGGATGACAGGTGACCAAAACTCAACCAACCAACCAGCTGCTGGGGAGTCATGGGACTTCTGGCTGGCTTGTGATTGGTCAGTGTGAACCTGAACCAGCCAGATACTTCATGCCTGTTTGAACACTGTTGAGGTTGAGAGTTATTCACTCCAGCAGCTCCAAGTCCATGGATGTCCCGCCAACCAATCAGAGGAGAGAGACGACTTAAGATGTTCTGGGAGTCGACAGTGGACCAACACAATGAAGTGAGCCGGTCGCATCTCCACACACACACACACACACACACACACACACACACACACACACACACACACACACACACACACACACACACACACACACACACACACACACACACACACACAGTGGAGGTGCCAGCTAATTATTTCAGCTGGCATGTCAGCTTATAGTTTGAGATGAACAACAACAACAAGGAGCTGGCAGGAGGAAGGAGGCGCACTGAAACAGAGAGCCAGTCAGACTGTAGGAGGAGAGGAGGAATGAGGAGGTAGGAGGAGTGATGGAGGGGAGAGAGGAGGAAGGAAAGAGGAGGAGGTAATAAATGAAAAAAGGAAAAAGGAGAAGAAAAAGGGAGCAGAGGAGGAGGTAGAGGGTGAGAAGGGAAGGAGGAAGGGAAGGAGATGGGGCAGAGCAAGGAGGTGGAGGGCGGGAGGTGAGGGAGGTGGAGGAGGAGGAGAATGAGAAGGGGCAAGAAAAGAGGTAGAGGAGACAGAAAAGGAGGATGAAGGAAAGGAGAGGAGCAAATTATGTTTCTGATGTTGCCTTTTTTGACCAGGTGGTGAGGATGTTGTGCTACACACACACACACACACACACACACACACACACACACACACACACACACACACACACACACACACTATTCTATTTCACTGCTGTATTCTATCACTCTTTGCTGCTGCAATGCTTCAGAGAAACAAGAGAGATCTCAACATGCACCAACGCCCTCAAGACACATTGCTGCACATTAATAAGTGATTGGTCATATTACCTTCAGGTAGTATGGGACAGAAACAATATTAACAATAACAATAACAATATAGTATTAACAATATAACAATATAATATTAACAATATAGTATTAACAATATAATATTAACAATATAATATTAACAATATAGTATTAACAATATAATATTAACAATATAATATTAACAATATAGTATTAACAATATAGTGAGTTCTAGATGTCATGGTGAAAATACTCTCTCTAAAGTAAAGCCTTTGAGTCTCCTGCTGTCAGCTGGAGCAGTCGGGGGTCAACATGTTTCTAACAGCAGAGCCAGAGGACTCTAGGACCCAGGAGAACACTCCTCTCTAAGAATCACAAAATAGGTTTTATTTGGAGACACGGAGTGGCTGAGATGATGAGTAAGCCCTGGTAAGCCCTGGTTGGGCCTTGCAGTGCTTCTCCACCAGAGTTTGACCTGGCTTTATACAGGCTCAGTGGTGGGGGTGGGGTGGGGGTGGGGTGGGTGGGGTGGGGGGGACGGGGGTGGTGGGGAGGGGTGGGGGGTGGTGGGGGTCTCTAGTCTTAGATTCAAGACTAAAGGTGACGGAGCCTTTGTAATAAACTAAACTCACTTCCGTCTGACTCTGAATCAGCTGGAAACTCATCCATGTCTGTTACTCAGCTCACTGTGCAGGTGTGTGTGTGTGTGTGTGTGTGTGTGTGTGTGTGTGAGAGAGAGACAGAGAGTTAAATTAAAACCAATCATTTGGATGTTGATTCACTGAGATCTTCTAGTGGCTCATCAACAGCTATCACTGCTCCTCAATACTTCCATTGTAACCTGAATCAATATCAATATCAATCAATATTGATCACTGCCATTTAAACCACTGACCCACCTCACCACCTAAAGCCCCGTTCATATCAGTGCAACAATTACCAACTGAGAGCATCTGTCTATCTAGCTGACTGACTTATAAAGACAACTAGCAACAAGGACAGGAAGCTGAGGTATTATGGGAAATATTTATATGATTCAGATGATTTTTACTTTTGGTAGAATGACGCAGTTTTGTAAAAAAGCCTCTTTAATCTGCTGCAACGCTCTGAGGTTGACATGCAGTGCAAAGTTCAGGAGGGGCGGAGACTGAAGATGCCAGGTGTTCAGGTTCAAGCGGAAGTCCATCGTCTTGTGTTTTCTTTCCCATCCTGCAGCGAACCTGAAAGCAACACCACAGCCCTTGAACGCACCACAGCCCTTGAACGCACCACAGCCCTTGAACGCACCACAGCCCTTGAACGCACCACAGCGGAACATCCCAGCATCCCCCTCCATGCTGAGCCAGCAGCGTGGTGCAGTGGAGCCGGCGGCGTGTCGACTCCTCCGGGTTGAGCTCGGTCTCAGGGTCAACTTCACTGAGACGGAAAATTCAAAGCTGCACCAAATTATTGATCGCTCGGAACGAAACACACCAGAATTATTGATGTGCGTTTGTTTGGAGCGCTGAATTATTGATCGTTCGGAACATTGCGCACACAATAATTGATCAGTGGAAACGGTGCACGGCAAACTTGACTGCTTGGAAATGTTACATCCAACCAGCTACAGGAAATGAGGTTGTGGTTGTGACCAACCAAACCAACCGTGGGTGATGTAAGGAACACTACAGGTTACAGGCACCAGTACACCAGTACACCAGAGCACCAGTACACCAGTACACCAGAGCACCAGAACACCAGAACACCAGAACACCAGTACACCAGAACACCAGAACACCAGTACACCAGAACACCAGTACACCAGTACACCAGTACACCAGTACACCAGAACACCAGTACACCAGAACACCAGAACACCAGAACACCAGTACACCAGAACACCAGAACACCAGTACACCAGAACACCAGAACACCAGTACACCAGAACACCAGAACACCAGAACACCAGAACACCAGAACACCAGTACACCAGAACACCAGAGCACCAGAACACCAGAGCACCAGTACACCAGAACACCAGAGCACCAGTACACCAGAACACCAAAACACTACAGCGGTCTCACCCCGTCAGTACACACTCACCGACTGGAAGTACTTCCTGTCTTATGTACACCGTTGTTAGTCACTACTAAGTTTGATTGTGTACTAGTAATACACTGTTTACTGTTTCAGTCCACAATACTAGGAAGTACTTAAAGAAAATCTCCCTCATGCAGTACATCATCTACTGAGTGTTACAAGACAATAGAAGTACAAGTCATTACATTTGTACACTTTGTACTTCCAATGTGTCTGTCAGTACTACCACAGTGTTATGGTGTACTTCCACACAGGTTGTAAAGGAAAGCAGTACCACAGAAAGAGAATATTGGTATTGGTGGTTGACTCCTCCAGACAGCGCCGGTGAGGACTGGAGTACCTGTACCTTGTTCCTCTCAGCACTGAAGTACTAAGTACCTGTCCAGGACTAACGTGGTCTGGATGATATTAACGCCCCTGCAGCAGCACAGCGCCACGATGCGATGCTCAGAGTCTGATGCTCATCAGAGTCTGATGCTCATCAGAGTCTGATGCTCATCAGACTCGGAGATCAAAGTCAAACAAAGATCTGCCGTTCCTTTTCTTCAAAATTCAATTTAATAAGCCTTTGATCACGCACATCACACTTCTCCAAATCAATGAATTTTGGCCTTTGTCCAGAAAGCTCATTGTGTTTGCTCATGTTTGATCACAGGATTGCAAGCAATCAATAGTTTGGTGATCCTTGTTCAGAGCGGTTGAAGTGTGGCTGTCCGGCTCCTCGCTCAGCGATCAATGCTGTCTTTTACATTCTTGATTCCAGGGAAGGCTGACCGAGCACACATGCTGTTTCTCAGCAAATACCCCGTCTGACATTCACAGTCACATTCAGTCTGCTACTGTCGCTGTTGGGGATCCAGTGCCTTGCTCACTGGCAGCTCAGCAGTGCTAGTTCAGGGAGGGGGGAGCTTCCCCTCGCTCCATACAGGCAGC
>JAXDDW010000216.1:42500-45000 GCA_034670385.1 Hoplostethus mediterraneus | reverse complement strand
GGTGAAAGTCACTCTGGATAACACAGAGAATCACTGACTCAAGTAGAAGCAGACGAGGCAGGATGAGGGAAAGTGGGTGCACCAAAACACTTGACCAACAAATGAATATCTAACAGTGTCAGAGTTTCTGAGTATCTGTCAAACAGCTGAGCACGTTCAGCAGCATCAGAGTCCAACAGTATTCAACTGATGACAACTGATGACAACTATCACATTTCCTTGACAACAATGTGGGAGTTTGGATGTGATGGCTACTAGGAACCACAGGCCCACTGGTTCTAGTCCACCAGGGTATTTCTGTCTGAGAGTTTTGCCAGTGGTATAGACGAGGCCTCCATCGTTCCCAATCCTTCCAGGTGAGCAGTTGTTCCAGTTCAAGCCAGCAGAGCAGAAACTCTCTGTCTCTCTCAATATCAGCCAGGCAGGTTCTGGGAGGAAACCCCAGACAGGTTGTAGGTGCTAGTCAGCTGCTGGTTGCACATTTAAATCAACATGATGAAATGATTCACTGGATGTGTGTGTAGGTGGATGCTTGTTTTATCATTAGGAAGGAAGTTCTCTAAGGAACTTGTGTATCATCCTGTAGTGTGTGTGTGTGTGTGTGTGTGTGTGTGTAACATGCTTCATAATGTGTGTTTAGTGTTCAGCCCTCCTGCTAAATGTGGGCAGGTTTTTCTACTCTACCAGACATTTCAGCAGATGACAAACCATTGTTGTTGTTCTCTATTGTAAAAGTCTAGTAGCTTGTAAAACGGTGAAATTAAGCGTCCATCAGCTGCTGAAGGTGTGGTGCTGAAGGTGTGGTGCTGAAGGCGTGGTGATGAAGGCGTGGTGCTGAAGGCGTGGTGATGAAGGTGTGGTGATGAAGGTGTGGTGCTGAAGGCGTGGTGATGAAGGCGTGGTGCTGAAGGTGTGGTGCTGAAGGCGTGGTGATGAAGGCGTGGTGCTGAAGGCGTGGTGATGAAGGTGTGGTGATGAAGGTGTGGTGCTGAAGGCGTGGTGATGAAGGCGTGGTGCTGAAGGCGTGGTGCTGAAGGCGTGGTGATGAAGGTGTGGTGCTGAAGGTGTGGTGCTGAAGGCGTGGTGATGAAGGCGTGGTGCTGAAGGCGTGGTGATGAAGGTGTGGTGCTGAAGGTGTGGTGCTGAAGGCGTGGTGATGAAGGCGTGGTGCTGAAGGCGTGGTGATGAAGGTGTGGTGCTGAAGGCGTGGTGATGAAGGTGTGGTGCTGAAGGTGTGGTGCTGAAGGTGTGGTGCTGAAGGTGTGGTGATGAAGGCGTGGTGATGAAGGTGTGGTGCTGAAGGTGTGGTGCTGAAGGTGTGGTGCTGAAGGTGTGGTGATGAAGGCGTGGTGTTGAAGGCGTGGTGCTGAAGGTGTGGTGATGAAGGTGTGGTGTTGAAGGTGTGGTGATGAAGGCGTGGTGTTGAAGGCGTGGTGTTGAAGGCGTGGTGCTGAAGGTGTGGTGATGAAGGTGTGGTGCTGAAGGTGTGGTGATGAAGGCGTGGTGTTGAAGGTGTGGTGATGAAGGCGTGGTGCTGAAGGTGTGGTGATGAAGGCGTGGTGCTGAAGGCGTGGTGTTGAAGGTGTGGTGATGAAGGCGTGGTGTTGAAGGTGTGGTGATGAAGGCGTGGTGTTGAAGGCGTGGTGTTGAAGGCGTGGTGCTGAAGGTGTGGTGATGAAGGTGTGGTGATGAAGACGTGGTGATGAAGGTGTGGTGTTGAAGGTGTGGTGTTGTGTGCAGGCTGCTGTCTGTTGCATGTGAGTCCTGTGTTTAGTTTTGTATGGTTACCTGTTTGTAAGTCTCTTCACTGGGTGACATTGACATTGATTAATCTGACAGTGATATACTTTAGGGAAATTCCAACACATGTTCCATTAAGAGCAGCAAAGTGTAGATTTGGTCACAGCCTCAGCAACCGCCTCCGAAAAATACATTCAACAGATCACCAGATATAAAATGTGAGCTGAAAGCCAGTCAGATCCACTCTAGCTCCTCTGACAATGATAGATTGGTACTGCTGCTCCCTGCTGCCTGTCTGCAAAATGGGTTTTTCCTTCCTGCTAATGCTGCATCAGCGCCGTTATGCTAAACTGGAACATTATTTTCACCCGAAGTACGAATGGAAGAATCGGCTTCATGATGCTGCTCATCTCACTGGGACGGGTTAGAGTCGGACTAGCATGTTGGCATCAGGGTTCTGTTGGTAGTATAGTACAGTATAGTACAGCACAGTACAGTATAGGATATTATAGTGGTATAGTACAGTATAGTATAGTATAGGACAGGACAATATAGTACAGTATAGTATATTATAGTACAGTATAGCACAGTATAGTATAGTATAGTACAGTATAGTGTAGTATAGTACAGTATATTATAGTACAGTGTAGTATAGTATAGTACAGTATATTATAGTACAGTATAGCACAGTATAGTACAGTGTAGTATAGTATAGTACAGTGTAGTATAGTACAGTACAGTATAGTACAGTGTAGTGTAG
>JAXDDW010000216.1:20000-37500 GCA_034670385.1 Hoplostethus mediterraneus | reverse complement strand
CGCAACACACACAACACACACGCAACACACACAACACACGCAACACACACGCAACACACACAACACACACAACACACACACAACACACACGCAACACACACAACACACGCAACACACACGCAACACACGCAACACACACAACACACGCAACACATACGCACACAATTTTCACCATTATTGTCCATTCATAATCATCCCAGCCCAATGTCTATAGTGTCTATAGTGTCTATAGTGTCTATAGTGTCTTTAGTGTCTATAGTGTCTTTAGTGTCTATAGTGTCTTTAGTGTCTTTAGTGTCTTTAGTGTCTTTAGTGTCTATAGTGTCTTTAGTGTCTATAGTGTCTATAGTGTCTTTAGTGTCTATAGTGTCTATAGTGTCTTTAGTGTCTATAGTGTCTATAGTGTCTATAGTGTCTATAGTGTCTATAGTGTCTATAGTGTCTATAGTGTCTATAGTGTCTTTAGTGTCTATAGTGTCTATAGTGTCTTTAGTGTCTATAGTGTCTATAGTGTCTATAGTGTCTATAGTGTCTATAGTGTCTTTAGTGTCTATAGTGTCTATAGTGTCTATAGTGTCTTTAGTGTCTATAGTGTCTATAGTGTCTATAGTGTCTTTAGTGTCTATAGTGTCTATAGTGTCTATAGTGTCTTTAGTGTCTATAGTGTCTATAGTGTCTATAGTGTCTTTAGTGTCTATAGTGTCTATAGTGTCTATAGTGTCTTTAGTGTCTATAGTGTCTATAGTGTCTATAGTGTCTTTAGTGTCTATAGTGTCTATAGTGTCTATAGTGTCTATAGTGTCTTTAGTGTCTATAGTGTCTTTAGTGTCTATAGTGTCTTTAGTGTCTATAGTGTCTATAGTGTCTATAGTGTCTATAGTGTCTATAGTGTCTATAGTGTCTTTAGTGTCTATAGTGTCTATAGTGTCTTTAGTGTCTATAGTGTCTATAGTGTCTTTAGTGTCTATAGTGTCTATAGTGTCTATAGTGTCTATAGTGTCTTTAGTGTCTATAGTGTATATAGTGTCTTTAGTGTCTATAGTGTCTTTAGTGTCTATAGTGTCTTTAGTGTCTATAGTGTCTTTAGTGTCTATAGTGTCTATAGTGTCTTTAGTGTCTATAGTGTCTATAGTGTCTTTAGTGTCTATAGTGTCTATAGTGTCTATAGTGTCTATAGTGTCTTTAGTGTCTATAGTGTCTATAGTGTCTATAGTGTCTTTAGTGTCTATAGTGTCTATAGTGTCTTTAGTGTCTATAGTGTCTATAGTGTCTATAGTGTCTTTAGTGTCTATAGTGTCTATAGTGTCTTTAGTGTCTTTAGTGTCTATAGTGTCTATAGTGTCTATAGTGTCTATAGTGTCTATAGTGTCTTTAGTGTCTATAGTGTCTATAGTGTCTATAGTGTCTTTAGTGTCTATAGTGTATATAGTGTCTTTAGTGTCTATAGTGTCTTTAGTGTCTATAGTGTCTTTAGTGTTTAGTGTCTTTAGTGTCTATAGTGTCTATAGTGTCTTTAGTGTCTATAGTGTCTATAGTGTCTTTAGTGTCTATAGTGTCTATAGTGTCTATAGTGTCTTTAGTGTCTATAGTGTCTATAGTGTCTATAGTGTCTTTAGTGTCTATAGTGTCTATAGTGTCTATAGTGTCTTTAGTGTCTATAGTGTCTATAGTGTCTTTAGTGTCTATAGTGTCTTTAGTGTCTATAGTGTCTTTAGTGTTTATAGTGTCTTTAGTGTCTATAGTGTCTATAGTGTCTATAGTGTCTTTAGTGTCTATAGTGTCTTTAGTGTCTATAGTGTCTTTAGTGTCTATAGTGTCTATAGTGTCTATAGTGTCTTTAGTGTCTATAGTGTCTTTAGTGTCTATAGTGTCTATAGTGTCTTTAGTGTCTATAGTGTCTATAGTGTCTAGTGTCTTTAGTGTTTATAGTGTCTTTAGTGTCTATAGTGTCTTTAGTGTCTATAGTGTCTATAGTGTCTATAGTGTCTTTAGTGTCTATAGTGTCTTTAGTGTCTATAGTGTCTTTAGTGTCTATAGTGTCTATAGTGTCTTTAGTGTCTATAGTGTCTTTAGTGTCTTTAGTGTCTATAGTGTCTTTAGTGTCTATAGTGTCTTTAGTGTCTATAGTGTCTTTAGTGTCTATAGTGTCTTTAGTGTCTATAGTGTCTATAGTGTATATAGTGTCTATAGTGTCTATAGTGTCTATAGTGTCTTTAGTGTCTTTAGTGTCTATAGTGTCTATAGTGTCTTTAGTGTCTATAGTGTCTATAGTGTACAGCTGTGAGGGAGCGCCACAATGACAGTGTGTGCCTATAGCTTTGTTGAAGCACTGTGTGTGTGTGTGTTGGTATTTGTATGTGTTGAATTGTCAATCCATAGCTTTGATAAAGTAATCATGTTGCATGTGTATATAAGTGAGAAGAGTCAGCTAGCTAACTAGCCAGCAGGCTAGTTTAGTTACTGGTAACATGGGACTACTAGCCACTGCTAACGCTAGCTTCTACTAGATAGTTAGCTAGTGTGCTAACCAGATGTGTTAACAACAAGACAGTGATGGTTAGCTGTCAGACAACACAGCCAAGTTGCTTGTTTAGAAATGTGTTCAGCTGACAGCAGATCTGAGAGCAGTTCCATCACCTGAAGCCTTTAGGGGCGGGGTCTAGTTACACTGCTGTATTCTGGATGGTAGGTTGTTCATACACATCCAACATCAACTAAAAATAATTCTTGGTGATTGGTCACTTGGTCATCTCCCATGATCCTTTAGTGGTCGATAGATCTGGCTCATGGGTTCAGGAGGGGCTGAGGTTTTATACACTGTGTTGTTTCGGGGCATCCTCACCACCTCCTTGTATAAATGGATGCACTCCTACCAAAGCGAGTGCTGCTGTGCTATGCGGTTTACTGCATGCTGTTGATGTGGAGCTCCAGACACCAGCAGGATGTGTGAACTAGTGAGTCAGCATGACCGCAGCATTAGTGGTCCTTGTATGTGTCCATGCTTTGTGTCCAGACCTTCGAGCAGCAGCCTGACGCGTGTCCATAGTTCTATTAAAGCAGCCGGCAGGCATCGCTACGTCTTTCAATCAATGGATCCAGCGTGTTCATACCTTTGATGAAGAGCCTAGTGTGTGTCCATACCTTTAATGAATAACCCAGCATCTGTCTTTTCCTTTGTCAAAGGACCTTGAACAGTGTTTCCAGTGTGTGTTTGCATTCAAAATGGTGTATCTGTGTGTGTGTGTGTGTGTGTGTGTGTAGCAGTCTAGACATAATTATCCCATTAACTTATCAGGCCACCAACTTTAATGTTTTTTGAGCCCACAATGGAAAAAGGGAATCTCAATGTACCAGTGTGATGGTCGCCGTAGAGGGAGGGTTGTGGGTGCAAAGCTTTTGTTCTGTCTCCTTACAGTGAATATGGAGAATCTTTCCATGAAAGGCCTGAACAGGTGAATCCAGCTGAAAGCTCCGATCTCTTATTGATGTCTCTTATTAAATCCACTTCAGTCATGAGGGGAGATGAAAGGAGAAGGAAGCATTCTAAAAGTCTCAGATCGAATGAGACATTGTGCAAAAGGGGATGAAAGTATGAGGAAGGTGCTCCTCATCTTGTTCTACTACGTCTTTGTTTGTATGTTTCTGTATGTTTGTGTTGCCTCAGGTTATCAGTAGCTGGAGGGGTGGATGATGGAGGGGTGGATGAATGGATGGAGGGGTGGATGGATGGATGGAGGGGTGGATGGATGGAGGGGTGGATGGATGGAGGGGTGGATCGAGGGTGGATGGATGGATGGAGGGGTGGATGGATGGATGGAGGGTGGATGGAGGGGTGGATGATGGAGGGGTGGATGGATGGATGGAGGGGTGGATGGATGGATGGAGGGGTGGATGGATGGATGGATGGATGGAGGGGTGGATGATGGAGGGGTGGAGGGTGCAGGTGGAGTTACAGGCTGTAGACTACAGTATCTCTGTAATTGGGTTGAGACGTAATCCTACAACATTGAGGATTACAAGATTGTATTAAGGTCCATGTCCTCTGTGCTAAACCTCTCCTCACACTCACACACACACTCACTCACACACACACACTCACAAACACACACACACACTCTCACACACTCACACACACACACAAACACACTCACTCACACTCACACACACACTCAGACACACACACACACACACACACACACACACACACACACACTCACACACAAACACACTCACTCACACTCACACACACACACACACACACACTCACACACACCAGATAATTAGACCCCAGATTTTCCATCATTGTGCTCTTCAGCAAGGACACACCTAGAACTAATGGATCTAGTCTAGTCTAGTCTAGTCCAGGACACACCTAGAACTAATGGATCTAGTCTAGTCTAGTCTAGTCCAGGACACACCTAGAACTAATGGATCTAGTCTAGTCCAGGACACACCTAGAACTAACGGATCTAGTCTAGTCTAGGACACACCTAGAACTAATGGATCTAGTCTAGTCTAGTCCAGGACACACCTAGAACTAACGGATCTAGTCTAGTCTAGTCCAGGACACACCTAGAACTAATGGATCTAGTCTAGTCTATTCATAGTGGTTATTCTTTCCAGAAAACATTCACAGTGTCAGTACCTACCTGTCTGTCTTTCTACCTGTCTGTCTCTCTATCTGACCGTCTTTCTACCTGTCTGTCTCTCTCTATGTAGTGTCCTATGTCTGTCAGACAGACAGGCAGGCTGATAGATGGCCAATCTGTCATGGAAATACCTTCCTAGGTGCCTTCCCATCTGTCTGCCTGTATGTGTGTGTAGGCGTGTGGGACATAGAGCATATGCACATGGAACAAAACACAGAGCACACACACACACACACACACACACACACACACACACACAGAGCACACACACACACACACACACACACACACACACACACACACACACACACACACAGAGCACACACACACACACACACACACACACACACACACAGTAGTCCTGGGAAGGTCGGTCTGGCTGTGTAGTTGGACGGTGGCTGACAGGTGTCACACAGCACCAGGTAATACACCTTGTTTTGTTCCCTCTGTCAGCTTGACACACATGAACACAAACACGCACACGCACACACACGCACACACACACGCACACACACACACACACACACACACACACACACACACACACGCACACGCAAATGCACATACCTTCAGAAGTCAAACTTCAGAATTGACATGATTGTAACCGTCTTCCGGGAAAGCCCAACAGTTCTGTTTATCCTCCAGGCCTGTGGCTGTCTGTCTGCCAGGCCTGTGGCTGTCTGTCTGCCAGGCCTGTGGCTGTCTGTCTGCCAGTGTGTTTGTGAATGGGCATCCTTTTAAAAAGAGATCTTTCTAGAAGCGGTTTATCTTTCATGGATGATGATGGAGGAGACAGGGCAACTTCAAAACGTCTGTCATTAAAGCTGAGGTTAACGAGGCTACAGGAATACCAGACACGTAACCAGCCGGTTCTACCGCCAGACACCGTAACCAGACGGTTCTCCCGCCAGACACGTAACCAGACGGTTCTACCGCCAGACACCGTAAACAGACGGTTCTCCCGCCAGACACGTAACCAGACGGTTCTACCGCCAGACACCGTAACCAGACGGTTCTCCCGCCAGACACGTAACCAGACGGTTCTACCGCCAGACACCGTAACCAGACGGTTCTACCGCCAGACACGTAACCAGACGGTTCTACCGCCAGACACGTAACCAGACGGTTCTACCGCCAGACACCGTAACCAGACGGTTCCCCCGCCAGACACGTAACCAGACGGTTCTACCGCCAGACACCGTAACCAGACGGTTCTCCCACCAGACACGTAACCAGACGGTTCTACCGCCAGACACCTGTAACCAGACGGTTCTACCGCCAGACACGTAACCAGACGGTTCTACCGCCAGACACCGTAACCAGACGGTTCTACCGCCAGACACCGTAACCAGACACCGTAACCAGACGGTTCTACCGCCAGACACCGTAACCAGACGGTTCTACCGCTAGACACGTAACCAGACGGTTCTACCGCCAGACACCGTAACCAGACGGTTCTACCGCCAGACACGTAACCAGACGGTTCTACCGCCAGACACCGTAACCAGACGGTTCTACCGCCAGACACCGTAACCAGACGGTTCTACCGCTAGACACCGTAACCAGACGGTTCTACTGCCAGACACCGTAACCAGACGGTTCTACCGCCAGACACGTAACCAGACGGTTCTACCGCCAGACACGTAACCAGAGGAGGATAAAAGAGAGAGGGAGAGAAACAGAGAGCGTAACTGAGAAAGACAGAGGGTGAGAGAATGATTGAGGAGGAGGTGGGTGAGAGAAAAATGGTTTGTTATTGAAAACGTTGCTTTGGCAACACGTCAAATGTCACGCAGAGAGAGAGAGAGAGAGAGAGAGAGAGAGAGAGAGAGAGAGAGAGAGAGAGAGAGAGAGAGAGCGAGGCCTCCCAGCAGAACCACATTTCTATCCCTCCATCATCACGCTGGAACATGAAACACTGGAGGGAGGGAGGAGAAACAGATGGAGAGACAGAAGGAGGTGAAGGAGGAGAGGGGAGCTAGAAACACCTCAACATCTCCCACAGCCCAAGAATGAACAGATAGACAAGAAAATGAGTGAAGAAAGGAGAAGAGATGAGAGGAGAAGAGAGGAAGAAAAGAAAGAGAAAGATAACAGAGAGAGAAGAGCAGTGAAGTCAGGATGGTTCTGGTCCAGGTGTTGCCCCCCAAGCACACATTACTTTCTCTCTCTCTCCCTCTCTCCCCCTAGCGCTCCTTCTCTTCCCCCTCTCTCTCTCTTTTCTCTCTCTCATCTCTCCTTAGCTAACCTTTATCTTTCTATATATCTCATCTCTCTCTTCCTCTCTTCCCTCTCCTTCTGTCTCTCTCTCTAGCCCTTGTTCAATTCAATTCAATTCAGTCAACATGCAACAGATCTCTCCCTCCCCCTCTCTCTCTCCCTCTCTCTCTCTCCCTCTCTCTCTCTCCCTCTCTCTCTGTTTGTGCTGACAAAGAGGGAAGGTTCTCAGTTAAACAACAACCTGGAAGCCCACAGGGGTCGACCTGCAACTGATGGATTAACACACTGAAACACCCACTCTCTCTCAGACACACACACGCACGCACGCACACACACACACACACACACACACACACACACACACACACACACACAGACACACACACACGCACATACACACACACACACGCACGCACTCGTGCGTGAATCCACTGAGTGAATCTCCTAGTTGGTTAGTATTGGACTATAAAGGGTTCTAATAGAGGGGATAACCATAACCTGCTATCACCAACATGGAGGGCACTTGCTGGTTCCCCGGCGCCATCAGACCTCTGGAGCTTGTTCAGAAAGCTGCAGCTCGTCTGGTGTTCAACGCCCCAAGTTCTCCCATACAACTACCCTTCTGTTCTCTACACTGGCTCCCTGTAGCAGCTCATCCAGTTCAAGACCCTGGTGCTAGCCTATAGGGCAGTGAAAGGAACAGCTCCTTCTTACCTCCAGGCTATAGTCAAGCCTTACACCCCCGCACGACCACTTCGCTATGCTGCCTCGAGGTGACTGGTTGCCCCGTCGCTCAGAAGCCTGGGGGCCGATCTACCGGTCACAGCTCTTCTCTGTTCTGGACCCACAGTGGTGAAATGAACTCCCCACTGATGTCAGGACAGCAGAGTCACTGACATCTTCCACTGCAGGCTGAAAACCCACCTTCAGGACCCTTCCTCTTCCAGAAACACTACCCTGACCCTTCCTCTTCAGGAAACACTACCCTGACCCTTCCTCTTCTAGAAACACTACCCTGACCCTTCCTCTTCAGGAAACACTACCCTGACCCTTCCTCTTCAGGAAACACTACCCTGACCCTTCCTCTTCTAGAGACACTACCCTGACCCTTCCTCTTCAGGAAACACTACCCTGACCCTTCCTCTTCAAGAGACACTACCCTGACCCTTCCTCTTCAAGAGACACTACCCTGACCCTTCCTCTTCTAGAAACACTACCCTGACCCTTCTTCTTCAGGAAACACTACCCTGACCCTTCCTCTTCTAGAAACACTACCCTGACCCTTCCTCTTCAGGAAACACTACCCTGACCCTTCCTCTTCAGGAAACACTACCCTGACCCTTCCTCTTCTAGAGACACTACCCTGACCCTTCCTCTTCAGGAAACACTACCCTGACCCTTCCTCTTCAGGAAACACTACCCTGACCCTTCCTCTTCCAGAAACACTACCCTGACCCTTCCTCTTCTAGAAACACTACCCTGACCCTTCTTCTTCAGGAAACACTACCCTGACCCTTCCTCTTCAAGAGACACTACCCTGACCCTTCCTCATTAAGAGACACTACCCTGACCCTTCCTCTTCAGGAAACACTACCCTGACCCTTCCTCTTCTAGAGACACTACCCTGACCCTTCCTCTTCTAGAAACACTACCGTGACCCTTCCTCTTCAGGAAACACTACCCTGACCCTTCCTCTTCTAGAGACACTACCCTGACCCTTCCTCTTCTAGAGACACTACCCTGACCCTTCCTCTTCTAGAAACACTACCCTGACCCTTCCTCTTCAAGAGACACTACCCTGACCCTTCCTCTTCTAGAAACACTACCCTGACCCTTCCTCTTCTAGAAACACTACCCTGACCCTTCCTCTTCTAGAAACACTACCCTGACCCTTCCTCTTCAAGAGACACTACCCTGACCCTTCCTCTTCTAGAAACACTACCCTGACCCTTCCTCTTCAAGAGACACTACCCTGACCCTTCCTCTTCAAGAGACACTACCCTGACCCTTCCTCTTCTAGAAACACTACCCTGACCCTTCCTCTTCTAGAAACACTACCCTGACCCTTCCTCTTCAAGAGACACTACCCTGACCCTTTCTCTTCTAGAAACAGTACCCTGACCCTTCCTCTTCTAGAAACACTACCCTGACCCTTCTTCTTCAGGAAACACTACCCTGACCCTTCCTCTTCAAGAGACACTACCCTGACCCTTCCTCATTAAGAGACACTACCCTGACCCTTCCTCTTCAGGAAACACTACCCTGACCCTTCCTCTTCTAGAGACACTACCCTGACCCTTCCTCTTCTAGAAACACTACCGTGACCCTTCCTCTTCTAGAAACACTACCCTGACCCTTCCTCTTCAAGAGACACTACCCTGACCCTTCCTCTTCTAGAAACACTACCCTGACCCTTCCTCTTCAAGAGACACTACCCTGACCCTTCCTCTTCAAGAGACACTACCCTGACCCTTCCTCTTCAGGAAACACTACCCTGACCCTTCCTCTTCTAGAAACACTACCCTGACCCTTCCTCTTCAAGAGACACTACCCTGACCCTTTCTCTTCTAGAAACACTACCCTGACCCTTCCTCTTCAAGAGACACTACCCTGACCCTTCCTCTTCAGGAAACACTACCCTGACCCTTCCTCTTCTAGAAACACTACCCTGACCCTTCCTCTTCTAGAAACACTACCCTGACCCTTCCTCTTCAGGAAACACTACCCTGACCCTTCCTCTTCAGGAAACACTACCCTGACCCTTCCTCTTCTAGAAACACTACCCTGACCCTTCCTCTTCTAGAAACACTACCCTGACCCTTCCTCTTCAGGAAACACTACCCTGACCCTTCCTCTTCAGGAAACACTACCCTGACCCTTCCTCTTCTAGAAACACTACCCTGACCCTTCCTCTTCAAGAGACACTACCCTGACCCTTCCTCTTCAGGAAACACTACCCTGACCCTTCCTCTTCTAGAAACACTACCCTGACCCTTCCTCTTCTAGAAACACTACCCTGACCCTTCCTCTTCTAGAAACACTACCCTGACCCTTCCTCTTCTAGAAACACTACCCTGACCCTTCCTCTTCTAGAAACACTACCCTGACCCTTCCTCTTCAAGAGACACTACCCTGACCCTTCCTCTTCTAGAAACACTACCCTGACCCTTCCTCTTCTAGAAACACTACCCTGACCCTTCCTCTTCAGGAAACACTACCCTGACCCTTCCTCTTCAAGAGACACTACCCTGACCCTTCCTCATTAAGAGACACTACCCTGACCCTTCCTCTTCTAGAAACACTACCCTGACCCTTCCTCTTCTAGAAACACTACCCTGACCCTTCCTCTTCAGGAAACACTACCCTGACCCTTCCTCTTCTAGAGACACTACCCTGACCCTTCCTCTTCTAGAAACACTACCCTGACCCTTCCTCTTCAAGAGACACTACCCTGACCCTTCCTCTTCTAGAAACACTACCCTGACCCTTCCTCTTCTAGAAATACTACCCTGACCCTTCCTCTTCAAGAGACACTAGACACAGAGTTTATTTGATTTACTTATTTGTCTCGTTTGTGTAATTAAAAGTAGGTATCTAACTTATTGATCTTCTACCTCAGCACTAGTTCTGCTCTTAGTTGCTTGTTGAGGAAGGATATGCACTTCTGATTTCTGGTGACTAGTGGTTCTCTTGCCTACCTATGTTGATGCACTTATTGTAAGTCACTTTGGATAAAAGCGTCTGCTAAAGGACTGTAATGTAATGTAATTTAACCCCCCCAATGCTGCACTGGAGCTACTCAGTGACCAATAGTACACTGTTGGTGTGTGTATATATGTGTGTGTGTGCACAACCTTGTCCTCCCCAGCTTCCTCAGAGGCATTGCTGCACCAGTGAAGTCATCATTTATCTTGTTAAAAACCAAGCTGTCCATTCATTAAACATGGAGCATGTCACCGAGGCCTGGAGCCCCGACACCAATAGACTCCTCTGGAGAGATACCTGGCTCTGACTCTGCTCACTTATGTTGTGTACACAGGGTTGGCATCAGGACAACAGAGGGAAAAGATACTGAAGGAGCAGAGGAACCAGAGAAACAAGAATGTCTTTTGGAAATGAATGGGAGTTCAAAGGTGTACTAAGGTGTACTGCTGCATCCTGTACAAGACGACCTTTCAGCCAGAAGGCCTGGTGTGTTCAAATATCAATGACAGCATACCTCTCCCTTACCTGCCTGACTAGCAGCCACTCTGAATAGACTAACTCTGTGTGCAAAGTGTTCATGCTGCCTTTCAAAGGACCTGATATGCACGATAATAATCAGGGAACTTTAGTGAATTGGGCTCAATCACCATTTGCATGGCCTTGCCTACAAATCACTATTATATGGGCCAGAACATTTCCTGAAGCTTTATTTTTTTGACAGTACTGTTAAGCAGCGGCCCCTACCAGCTCCGTTCTGGAATTGACCTCTGACCTACAGTGATCAACAGAGTATAAGAAATAAGAAATTCTGTAATGTATGGGCAGAAGGGAAAAAAGCTACGATCTCTTTTGGAAATGGAGAAGAAAAAGTGTTGTCTAGCTCATTGCTGCTGTCAGAGGAAAACCATCTAAACTGTTCAGGAGTTTAGAAAACTTCCTGGGAAAGTTTCCCTGAGAGATCTGCTCTACCTATAAAGGGCCAACAGCAAGACAATAATTGCCCCTGCCACATATCAACACCTACATCTCCGAGAACAAGACAATCCTATTTGGTCTTTATACAGAGATGAACGCAACTACAATGAGGTGAGAAGACGTTGAACCATGGAGCTAAAGTTAGAAAACTCAACGTGATAATGTTCCATTGTTCAGACACCAGAGAACACAATACCTGCACAAATAACCAGTGGAGTTATTAAGTCCTCCTTTATCTTCTCTCCTCTCTCTCCGTTCATTTCTTCATCCCCTATGGCTTGCTCGGTTTCTGTGTGCTGAGTCTCCTAAGCATGGTTCCCATTATATGTCACAGACTGTGAAGCTTTTTGTTCAGCACGACTGCTCGTAGCTATTGTTCAGTTCATATCAGCACCCAAATCCTTCTCAGGCTCAGCAGCTAAGTGGCTCCCCAACGTGGCTCGGTAATGTTAGAAAGAATAGATCTGAATAGATTCAGATAGATCAGGACAGATCACAAAAAGCAGAATAGGATAGAATATTTGTACAGTCCTATTCAAAAGCCTTCTAAAGCAAGGAATCGCTGCTGACTGACCAAGCTAGGAGCAGCTGCTAAGAATCTTATGTGCTAAACCGCTAACGGTATCAATGAAAGTAAATCTCAAACCCCATGAGCGCTAAAAGCATGCAATCCTCCAATCCATCCAATAACCCTCACCCCAAAACACTATCAAAACATTTAGCTTCAGTTTAGCATGGACGCTGTACATGGTATGTGGCAGCCTACTCTTTGCCCCTTCTGCAAGGAACAATATGTGTGTGTGATCAAGTTAGATATTAAAACAATAAATCTGCTCTTGTCTCTTTATTGAAAGTTTCAAACAGTATGTGGTTCTAGACGTCAAATAGCATTTTAATTTGTGCAGTAAATGTTTTTTTGGCAGGTGAATTGTTTTGGTGCACCAGCCCTTGGCGGGTGAGACATAAAATAATTTGCTGCCAAAAAAGAAGCAATCATGTAGTAAAATGTGTCTCTATTACGATGGCTGCGTCGGTATATCTGTTGTGCTACCCTGGTCTTTTAGCAGACACTCTGGGAAGCTGCGTTAAGGCAGCTGAAAACTCATTCAGTCGGTGATGAGGGGAGCAGCCCTTTCCAACCCAGCAGATTCAAATTGTTGTTTGAATACGTTTCTCCTCTCTGAGGGACTGAAGCATTTTACATTCAAATTGTTTCTCAAACAAGCAATCATAGAGCCAATAACTAAACAAATCATTTGATAGATTATAGATGATGAAGGATGATAGAATTCTTCCTAGACCTGGACATCACAGACAGACAGACAGACAGACAGACAGACAGAAATCATTCTGTCACACTGAAAGGATTTAGACCTACTCTTGTTATTCCCAAATCATATTAGTTGTAATAATTCTCCTAAATCTAAACAGTGAAGAGAAACCTTCAAACTCGTGTTCCCATTCAAAGCCCAAGAAGTCATAAGTTGTCCTCCATCAGTTTTTATTGCCTGTAAAATGTTTATTGGGCAGGAAAGTTCTTCTCTGTCCAAGGCAGAGTTCCTCCTGTCAAACCTCACAAGTCAGGAGTCACTCTCTGTCATGGTTAATGTCTTCGTCAAGGTTCCTCTGAAAGACTCAATCAAAAATTCATTCTCTTTAAACTTGCGTTACTGTGTTCATATCGGGGGCTAGCCGTTAGCCTCCCAAGGCTAACAGCCTCTTTAAAGTTTCTCAAAGCTCTTATCAATTCCTCCTGATAAAAAGTAGAAAAATAAAATGAAAGCCATTAAAAAGCCATTAAACGCTATTAGCTTCTGACTGCACCACCCAAAAGCTATCCGCTGTTACAGTCACAGCCTATGAAGGTTTTGTTTACCGCTGCTGCAGCTCAACTGGCCTCACTATTCCTGATCGGAGCCCAGGCTGCTTTTATAAGCAGTTACAGCAGAGATGTCCTTGATGTGGTTTATTTTACTGGTAAACAGATGTGTCCTTGTTCAGGCTAATACACACACACACACACACACACACACACACACACACACACACACACAACACTTGCAGCATCCACAGGAGAATAAAACATGTTTCCATGATTTACTACATGGAGTACAGATCTACCTCCATACATGTGATACATGATAGCGCTACAGCAAGTACAACATGTAGTTCCAGTCTGTAGGTTCAGGTTGCTACTTCAGTGTAATATGCGTGTACTGTGGACGTGTATAAGGGTACAGTATTACAACATGCATAATGCACTTGGATATTTTCTGATTTTAGAGGTGGTCAGGGTTGATTTGTGTTTATTGATCTATTATCTTCCCCTCTACTTGCTTTGGCAACTCCAATACATTCACATACGGCAAAAAGCAACTTGAAAAATCTAAATTGAGCCTGAAAGCGCAAGAGAGAGAGAGAAAGAGTGTGTGTGCCTGTGTGTGTGTGTGTGTGTGTGTGTGTGTGTGTGTGTGTGTGTGCGCCTTGGCCTTGTTAAAGCTCCATCTCTAACTCTGGCAGATTCAATATTTATCAAATAGAGACGCAGGTGTTTGATTCCTGGATGTGAAATTACCATGAGATGGGGGGGTGGCGGGGGGAGGAGGGGGGGGAGGAGAGGGGGGGGGGGGTTTGGTGTATCCACAGTGAAGGACTTCCATCCCACATCCAGCATGTTTTACTACATGAGTTCTGTGTATTTAGGGAAACACTGAGGAGAAAACTATCAACTACACCAACAGACACGACTGTCACACACATCACCTCCACCTGTAGCTGCCACTTCCTGTCACACCCAGTCACATCTTCTCACCAGCACTCTGGCAACACACTTGGAGGTGGCTAGACTGTGTGTGTGTATGGGGGGGGGGGGCAGTTCAAATGCTGCACTCTTACCTGATTGGAAGGATTTTAGTGATTCTTTAGGGGAGCCAATCAAGTCTAGTTGAGATGTGATGACTGGAGTCGGTCTGAAGCTTCCTGTAAGAGAGTTCAGTAACTTTAAATGTAATGTGTTGTCATGTCTTCATTAAATGGCTCTAATGCACACACACACACAGCCTCTAATGCATTCTGGGTCTGACTGCAACATCTGATGATGCTTTAATAGGGAAATCTTTTTCCTACATTCTCCAAACTAAGCTCCACCCTCTCGAAACAGTTCACCCATCCATCCAACCCCTCCATCATTTTGAACAACTGACTGCATAATTTGTGTTTTCATGCAAACTTACACAAAACTACACATCCCATTTTTTCCAAACACAACACACAAAACACAGGTGCATCCTGTTAGCTGTCTAAAGTCTTTATCATTTTGCAAAGCTAACAGTGCCTGACAGGAATGAGAGGCTTGATGATGGATGGAGTCATTCTTCTAACAGATGTGATTTTGGAACGGAGTTGGGCTGCTTCCTAACACCAGTCTGTCTTGATGGCTGGGTCTGTTGAGAAAGTAAACCTGTCAGGCTGGTGCAGGCTAATCAGTGACAAAATGCACCATCAGATCAGACCAGTGGTGTAGCAGTTATCACCTTTCAAAGTTCTGACCCTTAATCATAGCGCCCCCATTAGGCCAATAAGTATATGTTTTTTAAACGCTGGAACATCATCCCGCCAAGTTTCGTCAAAATCGTTCCATTGATGTCACTAGATATATCATGTTTGATGGAGGGACACTCCATCAACGCCCCCTGACACTGCAGGGTGAGAGGCTCCAGGGGGAGGAGTCATGCTAGGTCACGGTACAGAGTACGGTACAGAGTACAGTAGAGTACGGTACAGAGTACGGTACAGAGAGTAGAGTAGTAGAGTACGGTACAGAGTACGGTACAGAGTAGAGTACGGTACAGAGCCCACCAAATGGCAGATGTCATGCCATTTGATAATTCATGTCAAAAAGATCTTAAAACAATACTAACCGCAAATAGTAGAGCAATTACTCATAATGTCATGTGACTGATGGCAAAATGATCCAAAATGCATTCATAAATTAAAAGTCCCTATTAAGTCCATATTTTATATTTCAGTTTGACACTACTTTTTAAGATCTATACTCTGAATTTACATCCATACATACCATTTTGTCGGCCGATAAACTTTATTTTGTGATTGAAAGGAGGGTGAACTTTATTTTGTAAGTGAAAGGAGGGAGAACTTTATTTTGTAATTGAAAGGAGGGAGAACTGGGTCTAGGTGGGTTTACATCCCTGATTGCTCGACATTGTCACATACTGTAATATACTGCAAGTTGCTCTGGCAAGATTGCAAATGTTCGACAGTCACACCAATACAGCATCTCTGAATTGCACTGAACACAACCGGATTGAATCTGATTGGATTGGTGAAGCAAAACTCAAAATCTCATCATGAAAGAAAGAATCAATTCAACCATCAAATCTGTTCTCATCACCGTCCTGCTGTCCAACATGAATCAAGCTACAGCAACAAGCCTGTCATCGACAAAACCACCGGCTTCATTTGAATTTACAAAGAAACAGCTCCCCGTCTCCCACGGTAACAGGAAGTGATATCGATGGATGTCCAGACAGCAGTCAGGAGGAGAGGAAGGCCTTGCACCACAGAGTACCACTGGACAGCACGGCATTATGGGAGAGATGCTGCTGCTCTGGTCCTATTAAGATGAGGAGATAACTAAAGGAGGGAGAAAGAAAGAGAGAGAGAGAGAGAGAGAGTTGGCCAGTCTGTCTCCTGTCCATCCCTCTCTCCCTCTACTTCTCCTCCAATCCCTCCAACCCTCTTCCTCTGCTTCCCTCTCTGTCTGTCTGCATTTTCCTCCTCCTCTATATACAGTAGAATAGAATAGAATAGAATAGAATAGAATAGAAAATAATAGAATAGAAGAATAGAATAGAATAGAATAGAATAGAATAGAATAGAATAGAGTCCTCCTCCGTTTCATGTGTCTGGTCTGGCCATTTAAAACAGACATCCAGAATGAAGAGTCTCATAGGGTCGATATGATAGAGTCATTAGAGACATGATGATGATGTAATAACTTGTTCATAGTTATAAACTAGTTATAGTTATAAACACTCAAAATTTGATGACTAATGGAATTGAAACTGTGCAATATTACATTATCTATAATAATCTATTGAAATCTACATTGACAACAACCTCTATCAGCCAATATCTATAACAAGACTAGAACTAACCAAGAGCCAGTCAGGCACATCAGTCCCAGTGTGTGTGTGTGTGTGTGTGTGTGTGTGTGTGTGTGTGTGTGTGTGTGTGTCTGTCTGCAGGCTGTCATCCCTTCAGACCAGCTGGAGAGTCCAGAAGCCCCAGATTAAAGATAGTCACCACACTCCACAGAACCTCTCCCCTCTCCCTCCCCCCCCTCCCCTCTCCCTCCCTCCCTCCCTCCCTCCCTCCCTACCTATGTATATATATTATTGTTTTGTCTGTGACTCTTCCTTCCCTCTCTCCCTCTCTCCCTCTCTCCATCCTCTCCATCCTCTCCTGAGTTACAGCTCTCCCTCTCACCAGTCTCACCAGTCTGTGGTGTTATTTTGAGGTGTTGTAATTAACATCTGGCTGCTCAACCTGACTCATCTACTTCCACTTCAGTTAGTGATTTCCTACATTTCCCAGAATGCCTTTAGACAACTGCCAGAGAGTGTGTTTTCAGCTCTCAGTATAAGCCGCAGTATTTTCTCATATCAGACTCCAACCGACAATCACAAACTAAATGAAGTGACAGCGCTGACTGAAGGAGGTGAACACGAAGACCTTCTCCTTCCCTCAGTGGATCCTCTCTCCCTCTTTCAGAGAAGGATAACACTTTAAGCGGCGTTTCTCCCTTTATCTCCCCCTCCCTCGTCTCCCCCTCTTCCTCTCCCACAGCAGGATAACAGTTTAAAGCAGTTTCTCAGAGTCCTCCTCTCTCCCCAGTCACACTAAGACATCCTCTCCTCTCCTCTCATCCC
>JAXDDW010000216.1:7500-17500 GCA_034670385.1 Hoplostethus mediterraneus | reverse complement strand
TTGAACCTGTGAACATTTGTCTCCAACCGTGCATTGTGATTGGACGAGAGCTGTTCCATCAGTGCTTAAAACTGAAAAGCACGACCTTCTGACTTGAAAGGAATGAAGGAAGTGTATTGCCTAGCAACAGGGAAGTGATTTTTTGTTGGTGGAGCCAAACTGAAATGATCCAATCAGACCAGAGCTGCTGAATGTCTGGTACTGTTGAACTAATCACATCTCAGTCGGTACTGGTGTGGTCGGTTAGATAGGTAGAGCGTGGCACTAACTCCGCTGGCATTAAGGGTTCCACTCACAGCCAAGATTCTATTCTATTCTATTCTATTCTACTCGGTGATGACTCAGCTCTCCTCGGCGTCGAAGAGGGAGAAGAATTAGTTCCTATTTTAGTGAGGTAAACAAAGGAGGGAACACCAGGCAGCCAAATGGACACACTGTGCAGACTGTTCCAGCTGGCTGGCACACACACACACACACACACACACACACACACACACACACACAGTGTATGGGTGCACTAATACCAGACAAAGATACTCTGACTTGGTGAAGGCCACAGAAAGAACTGGAAATTTGCACAATACCGTTTGATGATAATGATGTTTATCCAATTACGCTGCAGAATTACATGTGAACACACACACACACACACACACACACACACACACACACAATCTACTGTGATATACCTTGAGAGAGTGCATATTTGAAACCAATTAACTGAATTATTATTATCTCCATCCATCGTTTCATCCATCTCATGTCACGTGAGTGATTTCTGACTGGTTTGCTGACTGATACAATGAGGTGGTATATTCCAGTCAGCTCACGTACTGACTATGAACATTTTGAGATTGAGATTTCATTTGTTTTGTTTAACTCTCTGGGAAGCCTAGAGCAGGCAGAGATCAACACCCCCCCCACCCCCCATGAGGAACCATGGAGAAACACAACCCCCAGGTGGATGCTGGGACGGTGGGGTTGTGACACAAACTGTCAACGTAAAACGCATCACTTCCTGTCTCCAGAGGGTTCCTCCCAGAGAGCAGCAGATGGAGAAGCTTCATGATGGTAGAGGTTGATCACTGTGGTGCTCCAGAGTAGAGCAGCATCATGTCCACTGATCATACCTTAGTGGACATGTCAGTGAGTGGTTGAGGTGACTGAAGAGGTGAATGATGGTTGAGTGGATGAAGCGTCTCTCTTCCTGACTCTGTTTTTTGTACCCCTCCCTCATTTCTTCTACCTTCTCTTTTCATCTCTCGTTCTGTTACTTTTACCCTCTCTCTCTCTCTCTCTCCTTAATGTCACATGTCCTCCTCCCTCCCTCGTTGTTTTATTCAGCCCCCGTAGTCTCTTTGTTTTTGTCACCTTTCGCCTGTCTCTCTTCTCCTTTGTTTCCTCAGTTTTTCTCTCCATTATGTCACTTTACCCATTTTTCTATTTTCCTTTGCTCCTTTCCTATTTTTTTCTTTTCACTTTCTGTGTGTTTTTGTCACACTTTCCCTCTGTCTCTCCCTCCTTTTTCCTTCTTTCAATATCTCTCTCTCTCTCTCTGTCGGTGACATTGTGTTGCTATGAAATCTGCTGATCCTCGATCCCAGTCAGTTTAAATATAATATCACGTTATTCTCTTTGACTAAACTCAAACCAGAACCCCGGCAGCTCGGTGAAGCAGCCACAGCGCACAATTTGAATACATGAAAAAACATAAGAGGCGCTTGATTTATGTCACCTTGTAAGTTGTGTGGACTCTTGAGGTTTCCAAAATCCACAACAAAGCAAATCTACCCCCCTACCCCCCCCCCCCCCCCCCAACCCGACTTCGCTTTCCTGAAGAGGATCAACATGTTGAAGTGATTTCTCCATCTTCCTTTCTCTCCTTCTGCCCTCTTCCTGTTTGGTGCCGTAAAGCAATCCAGCAGATTTCCCTCCAAATCGACCCGGTGGACACAAAGTAGAATGAGAGTAGAGGCTGACAGGCTGGTAGAGACTGACAGGCTGGTAGAGACTGGTAGAGACTGGTAGAGGCTGACAGGCTGGTAGAGACTGACAGGCTGGTAGAGACTGACAGGCTGGTAGAGACTGGTAGAGACTGGTAGAGGCTGACAGGCTGGTAGAGGCTGACAGGCTGGTAGAGACTGACAGGCTGGTAGAGACTGGTAGAGACTGGTAGAGGCTGACAGGCTGGTAGAGACTGACAGGCTGGTAGAGACTGACAGGCTGGTAGAGACCGGTAGAGACTGGTAGAGGCTGACAGGCTGGTAGAGACTGACAGGCTGGTAGAGACTGGTAGAGACTGGTAGAGGCTGACAGGCTGGTAGAGACTGACAGGCTGGTAGAGACTGACAGGCTGGTAGAGACTGACAGGCTGGTAGAAGCTGACAGGCTGGTAGAGACTGGTAGAGACTGGTAGAGACTGACAGACTGGTAGAGACTGACAGGCTGGTAGAGACTGACAGGCTGGTAGAGGCTGACATGGTTATTTATTTGTGGTTTCTATAACAGTGTTGTAGAAGACTGTGGCTGCCCTCAATGTCAATGTGTGCAACTGAGTGAAATGGTAGCAGGGTGGAGCTGGACAGACAACCCACCATGGGTACACAAGTCCACTGCTGCTTTCTCGGTGCTTACAAACTGCTTTTAAACTCCACCTGACTTTAGCCAGTACAGTTAAAAAAAATCACCAAGCTACTTTCTGGTCAGTGAACGCACCACGCACCGCCCTGCCTGGTGGATGAGACCCGCCAGGTTTCCCTCATGAGGACTCTGAGGGTGCACTGCCTAAAGAGTATGCTGTACTGTAATTTCCCGAAGCACCGCACATCGAAGTGTTACGAATAAATGGACGAATGAACGCTCAGTCGGGCTCTTAAAGAGGAACAAATACACCACCTTGTTTTGCCCCCAATCAGGATTTTGAAAATACCTCCAGTTTTGTCACAATCCAATCAGCGTGAGAGAAAACATGTTTGACAGATAGATGAAGGAATGAATGAACTGACTGATCCCCCAAAACACAAAGGCACAAAAAGAAAGACAGATAGATCCACAGATCTGGTTTCTGTCATCCCTCTTTCACTGCAGAGAGAGAAAGACACCAAGACATGTAGAGATAGCAGTAAATCTCAGGTCATCGCTGTCACAGTGTGTTCATTTTCTAAAACCACCCCGTGGATATCCATCACCCGCCTACTGCAGCTCTACTGGATGGGTGGTCAATACAGAGACACAGACAGAGGGAGGCAGGGGGAGGCAGTGAGTCACAGAGAGGGGAGAGTGTACCGATGAATCACAAGGGAAGGCCTCTGAAGTGTGTGGCTGTAAATCAAAACCAGTTAAAGTCCAACAAGACAGAAGAGGACTAGTCCAGAGATAGATGGATCCAAGCACAGGGATGCTGTTATTAGACCTGGTCCATACCAAGCTACGGTATGGTACTGGTATGAGTACTAAGACCTAATACAATTACTCTTTCCATTTCCATTTCAGGTATTTACATCCAGAGTTCAACAGTACAATACACTTCACCAACAGGACAGTGAAAGGGTCGGACTCAAATTCAGCAGTAACAGGAGCAGGAGGAGGGATCTGTGTTTGAGAGTAAAGACGTGAGAGAGAAGGAACATGGTACGGGACCATCAATATCTCCAGTGGTTGATCAATGTGATTTCTGATTTCAGGCTTTCAAAACTGGCCCGTACTAGGATTAAAAGTAGCTCCTCTCGAGGTCACAACTTTTATTCACCCCAGGCCTCGTCCCAGACCTCATCCAGGCCTTGTCCCGGGCCTCATCCAGGCCTTGTCCCGGGCCTCGTCCAGGCCTCGTCCCGGGCCTCGTTCAGGCCTCGTCCCGGGCCTCGTTCAGGCCTCGTCCCGGACCTCGTTCAGACCTTGTCCAGGCCTCGTCCCAGGCCTCGTCCAGGCCTCATCCCGGACCTCGTCCCAGACTTTGTCCCGGACCTCGTCCCGGACCTCGTCCCGGGCCTCCTTCAGGCCTCGTCCAGGCCTCGTCTTGGGCCTCATCCCAGACCTTGTCCAGGCCTCGTCCCGGACCTCATTCAGGCCTCATCCCGGGCCTCGTCCAGGCCTTGTTCCGGGCCTCGTCCAGGCCTTGTCCCAGACCTCATTCAGGCCTCGTCCCTCTCCAGCCCTGCGGTTCCTCTACAGAGGAAAGGGCTCAGTGATGGACAGACCAGCAGAACCACAGAGGCTCTGACAGAAGGAACATTTCTATGGACAGGAAACGAGACATCGTCCATCATCATAATAATCATGATAACAGCTATTATTGCATTCTGGCGTCCCCAGTAATATGAAATCCATATTATCAGCCAGAGAATATGACGAATGTGAACATGAGTACCGGTCAGCCGTCTAGACGTCAACATTGTTCTGTTCTGGTTTCGCTGCTCCAATCAAACAGACCCAATATGGTGTCTGAATGTGTTTATCATTTCATATTTAACGAAGACAAACTAATGTCCATCTATCATTCAAATAAACTGGGCAGGGAACTCTCCTGCTCACCCACTGGTCAACGTGACTGGTTGGTTATTTACTAAGGCAGACAAGGAAAACACCATGGAGCCATCCTGCTCTAACGGTACAGTAGCTACTGACACAGCAGGACAACAGACCTCTACCAGACTAACATAGTAGTACAGTAGCTACTGACACAGCAGGACAACAGACCTCTACCAGACTAACATAGTAGTACAGTAGCTACTGACACAGCAGGACAACAGACCTCTACCAGACTAACATAGTAGTACAGTAGCTACTGACACAGCAGGACAACAGACCTCTACCAGACTGACCTAGTAGTACAGTAGCTACTGACACAGCAGGACAACAGACCTCTACCAGACTGACCTAGTAGATAGAGTACACAGGATACATATTGGCAGCATGCTGAACAACAGATCAATGAGTGTGATCAGTTGATCAGACAGATCTTTTGGGACCTGCTGCTACATCAGCTGATCATTGGGTCTCCAGAGAGGTGGGGGAGTAGATTAGCAGAGCTGTATTAGTATTGATCCTAATCAATGCCACAAGGGGTTGAACAGAGAATCAATAATTGAGATCAATTATCAGCTGCTCCAAAGAACTGAATCCTCTTAGTGAAGAGGATAGGACGTTTCATATCTCCAGACTATCAGGACACCAATGTATCAATAATGAAGCATCTTGTCAAAGCCTCTGAAGCAGCAGTGAGACCATCATGGGACACTAAAACTCTCCACTGAAACAGGACTGATGAAAGGCCAATATGGGTTCAATACATCAGTGTGATCCTACTCTCCTACCCTCACCGTCTCCCTCATCTTCCTCCTCCTTCCTCTAATATGTGCTCATCTTGAGTTAGTAATGAAGTCCTCTTCCTCTCAGGCTGCTGTAGTTGGTGGTGGAGGAACTGCAGCCTGTCAGTCTGCTACCTGGACAACATTCACACCTGATTTGGATTGACACAATAACGTGTGAGCCTTGCTTTAACCAATCACAACAGGGGTGTTTCATGCATTGGCGATAGTGTGTGTGGATAGGTGAGGTCAGGTGCAGGAAGGCCCGGCCATATGTAGTGGTTACTGGTCCTAGCGCCCCCTGCAGTGTCCCGCCAGAACAGACAGGGTTATTCACCAAGACTGTCACAGCAGGTTTCTTAGTATGAATGGGATTCACATGGTCAACCAGTCAGGCGGCATCATTTTGAAATAAATGTTATGTGTGAAAATAAGTTTCCATATTGCAACGTGGTGTCATGGGAAATCATCATGGCCTTTGACAACGGGAACATTTTTAATACATTTGGCTTATAGACTGAATTTACAGCGACTGAGTCCTGGCTCTCTCTGCTGGTCTGACGTCAGGTATGAGGTCCATTGACTTGCACACAGACGTGGATAATCAGGGTGGCAGTTCAATGTGCAATGCTTAGTTAAGAGGTTGATTTTCATTGGCTGTCTGCTGGGCTATTGATGAGAATAAGGCAGCGGTGCTGTGGCTTGGTCACGGTGATCACAGCCCTAGTGAAACAGCTGTTGTACACTGTTGAGTTTAGGGCTACAGGACGATACAATACTGGAGATGGGGAGGGACCATGAAACTTACACCATCTGTGAGTTTTGTATCACTTCACTCTTGTTTCATCAGGGTACAACTAAACTAGCTTAAACTAAACTACACTAAACCAAACTAATGGAAACTAAACGAAACGTTGCTTTGATAGCGAGTCAGAAACTCTTTCACGGCTAAACAGACATTATCCAAACTGAACAGAGACTCAACAGTTGCTCTGTGCTGATCCAATCAGAGCATCTCACCTTCTGAACAATCAGAAGTCTTTTCACACATGGGGTCGACCCAACGCTGGAAAGGAAGCTGACTGGCTACAGTAGAGAGCCAGTCTGGCGGCTAGCCCCTGAAAACACGTCCAGGCCGAAATCAGCTCCAGAATTATGAAAGTGTTATGATCACAACATGACAACATGTTCACTATGTTTCTTTTATCAATTTATAATTCCCTATAACTGATGACTGATATCTGTTCATGTTGGTAAGTGAGGTAAATTGGGCTCATCACCAAACCAAGTAGTATTTACATCTGGAGGCTGAAGGATCTTCAGGAAGCTCTTAGCTGCCATGTTCCCAGTATGACAACAGCAGAAAACTGAGCCACTATGGAGGAAGGAAACAACAGATGAGGTGTGCTGTGTGATGAGGAAGGATAGCAGAGGACAGAGAGAGGGGTGAGGAAAGTAGAGGTGGAGGAAAAGATGGATGAAGGGATGACACGAGGAAAGGAGTGATAGAGACAGTAGATGAAAGGAGAGAAGTGGTGGAAGAAACACAGCAGAGGAATAATGGAAAAAACAAACGAGAGGAAGAAGGGATGAGGAAGAGAGGGTTGAGGCAGAGGGACGGAGGACAGGATGGATAGATGAGAAGAGCTGGAGGGACGTGAGAAGGAGGATCAATAATTTGGGAGAGTCTGACACTGGAAACCCTTGTGATCTGTGGAGCGTGGGAGGACATCAGGACACACACACACACACACACACACACACACACACACACACACACACACACACACACACACACACACACACACACACACACACACACAGTAGTCCTTTACACAACCAAACTGTATGCCCGACTACCTGAATGCACATAGTGTTGTACATGTACACACTGAGGTCCTGTTGCCCTGTAGGTTATACTCGTTGTTGTACTCTATATGTACTCCTGTACGTTCTCTATATTCTGGATATTCTCACCAATAAAAATCTTCTATTTGGTGAATAACAGTTGCTATATAATAATATATAATATAATAATAACACTAGCATGTTAACATTGACATCAACGAGACAGTTTACTGAGTCACAGTAACAGTGACTACCTGAATGTTACTGGATGGATGTACAGACACACCACCACCTTCAGCTAGCTCTGTGTTCACACCACCACCACCTTCAGCTAGCTCTGTGTTCACACCACCACCACCACCACCTTCAGCTAGCTCTGTGTTCACACCACCACCACCTTCAGCTAGCTCTGTGTTCACACCACCACCACCTTCAGCTAGCTCTGTGTTCACACCACCACCACCACCACCTTCAGCTAGCTCTGTGTTCACACCACCACCACCTTCAGCTAGCTCTGTGTTCACACCACCACCAGCTTCAGCTAGCTCTGTGTTCACACCACCACCACCTTCAGCTAGCTCTGAGTTCACACCACCACCACCTTCAGCTAGCTCTGTGTTCACACCACCACCACCTTCAGCTAGCTCTGTGTTCACACCACCACCACCTTCAGCTAGCTCTGTGTTCACACCACCACCACCTTCAGCTAGCTCTGTGTTCACACCACCACCTTCAGCTAGCTCTGTGTTCACACCACCACCACCTTCAGCTAGCTCTGTGTTCACACCACCACCACCTTCAGCTAGCTCTGTGTTCACACCACCACCACCTTCAGCTAGCTCTGTGTTCACACCACCACCACCTTCAGCTAGCTCTGTGTTCACACCACCACCACCTTCAGCTAGCTCTGTGTTCACACCACCACCACCTTCAGCTAGCTCTGTGTTCACACCACCACCTTCAGCTAGCTCTGTGTTCACACCACCACCACCTTCAGCTAGTTCTGTGTTCACACCACCACCACCTTCAGCTAGCTCTGTGTTCACACCACCACCACCTTCAGCTAGTTCTGTGTTCACACCACCACCACCTTCAGCTAGCTCTGTGTTCTGGCTGCTGGGTAGACAGTTAGACACCTGTGTGATGGGAGAGTCCTGGACCCCCCGCTGGTCTCTAGTAGCCACAGGGAAGCCCTGAAGACGAAGAAGAGGACGGAGGGATTGGAAGCAGCATGCATCACATCCTCACAATTCTCTTTCCTACTGGAGCCCAGATGGAGACAGAGCCCAAATACCCACAATCCCCCTGGGCAGGGAGTCCGATCTGGCAGTGTTAGACTAGATGTAGTCGTATCAATAGAAGCACTCACATTGACATTCACTGGGAAAATCTCTTCATCTACTGGAGGTAGATGGAAAATATTAGTAGTAAAATATTGGAGAGAGAGAGAGAGAGAGAGAGAGAGAGAGAGAGAGAGAGAGAGAGAGAGAGAGAGAGAGAGAGAGAGAGAGAGAGAGAGAGAGAGAGAGAGAGAGAGATACTGGTTCCTTTTGATATTCTTTAGTGAAACATCTCATGATAACTAAAAACATCTTTAAAACACACCATACTCCCCCCCCAAAAACAAACAACCAAACTGAATATACTATGATATTTAATACATAAAGAAAAGGGGTGAGGAAGTGACATGGGGAGAGAGAGAGAGAAAGAGAGACCAAGATGGAGGGAGGAACATCAGACAAAACAGAAGGGAAAGATATTCTTGCAATCATGTACTAGATAACAAGTATCAACACTGTGACAAAGGAGAGAGAGAGCAAAAGGAATGAAAAGAATAGAAATAGAGAAATAAATCCAGCTAGAGAGGCCTGGGGGGGAGGGGGGAGGAGGGGGAGGAGGGGAGGAAGAAAAGGAACAACAGCAAAACAGAACAAGAAAAACATTCATTCATTTATTCTAGTATCCGTGTATTAGATAGCTAGTATTGGCACTGTGACAAAGGGAGGGAGAGAGAGAGATACTGAAGGAGGGGAGGAAGGAGAGGGGGGAGGGAAGGAGGGGGAGGCATTTTAGAAAAGGGAAACATGCTGACAAAGAGAAGTGTGAGGGGAGAGAATAATGAGGAGATAAAGAGGGAGGGTTAGGGAGGGCACAGACCAGAGGGGGAGAGAGAGAGGGAGAGAGAGAGAGAGAGAGAGAGAGAGAGAGAGAGAGAGAGAGAGAGAGAGAGATTGATTATGAGATACAAGTATGTAGGATGTTTTCGGTCCACCCATCTTTATCTTCATCTCTGCTAATCTGCCACCTCCTCTGTTGTGTTTGTGTCTACTGTGATCTGATCTGGGACCAGCCCAGTGTCCTCCAGCACCTCGTTCTGCTGTCAGACTAGTTAAGACTAGTTAAGACTAGTTAAGACTAGTTAAGACTAGTGAGGTTAGCTTGAAGGTTACAGAGTTACTGGATGTGAGTCTAACCTCCATGCTCTTGACTTGTATTGACCGGTGTGGGAGAGGACTAGTAAAGATATGGACTGGAACAGGAGTAATCTGATAACGTCTAAATGAACACTGACTGGAACACCAATTGCTTGTGTCCTTCAGAAACCTTGTATGTCCAAAATGTCCCCTTCTCAGGAATCAGGGACGTGTGGTTTTCAGTCCACATCTTTCTTCAGCCAAGCACCAGTGGATCTACGTTTCTTCAGCCAAGCACCAGTGGATCTACATTTCTTCAGCCAAGCACCAGTGGATCTACGTTTCTTCAGCCAAGCACCAGTGGATCTACGTTTCTTCAGCCAAGCACCAGTGGATCTACGTTTCTTCAGCCAAGCACCAGTGGATCTACGT
>JAXDDW010000216.1:0-5000 GCA_034670385.1 Hoplostethus mediterraneus | reverse complement strand
ACCTAATTTAACAAATAAAAGAATCTACTTGCAATCCACTGCAATGATTTATTCAACAGAAATATAAAAACTAAATAGTATTTATTTAAATAATAAATAATACATAGCTTCAATAGCTGGTGTTGCCCCCTCGGGTGTTTTGCCTTTCAGTCTTTTATATGGAGGGAGGACTTTTTGCCAGCTCTTCCTTTGACTGTGATGTCTGAGGCTTTCCTGCCTACACAGCCTTCAAGACCCCCACAGCATCCTGCAGGATTAAGGCCTGGGCTTTGACTCAGCCATTCAATAACCATCCAGCTCTTCTGTTGGAGCCTTTCTTTGGAGGATTTGTTTGAGTGTTTGGATCATTATCCTGTTGCAAAATCCATTTTTGGTTCAGCTTCAGTTTTTTGACAGATGGCATCCCATTCTCCTTAAGTATTATCTGGCACAATATGGAGTTCATGGTTGACTCAAGCTGGCCAGGCGGAGGCAGCAGAGCAGCCCCAGACCATGATGCCCCCACCACCATGCTTACCACTTGGAATAAGGTTTTTCTGTTCAAACATGGTGTCTGGCATTGTGGCCAACAACTCCACCTTTGACTCGTCTGTCCATCGTCCCAGTAGTCTTGCTCTTCACCCAGGTGTTGTCTGGCAAACTTCAACCGTGCTTTTATTGTTTTGACAGCAGAGGCCTCATCCTCCCTGACCCCCCCATGGAGGCCAGGATGGTGCACTCTCGTGCTGACAGTTGATTAATGCACTCTGACACTGATTGTGTCAAGTGATGCCTGTAGCTCCCTCGATGTTACCCAGGGTTCTTTGAGCATCCTCATGGATCATCTATAAATGGAGAAAGTTCCAGACTGCGGTTCTCTAACCCCCCCTAGACTCATGGGCACCAACTGTCTTCTTCTGAGGCTGATTTTTCAGTGTTATGTGGCAAATTAGGTCACATTTATCGATCAGAAATCTACATGTCCAAAATATTGCAAAACAAACAAAACCTCTCAGGTTGTGTACTCACTGTCCCTGCCTCTCCCCGGGCAGATACTGGTGCTGTATATGGCAGGATTCTCTACAACTGAATGAATCCATATCAGAAATAGTCCTTTTCAGCCCACCAACTATATTAAACTGATTCACCATGAAGCAGGTAGTACCTAGTAGTTAGGCTTTGATGAGCTATAGAAGAATATTTCTGAGTGATCTTATCATATCATATTACTTGACATTACCCGTAGCCTCAGGTCCCTACTGGCTGCTCCAAACTGTAGATTCAAAATAAGAAGCTATCGGTTGTTTGCCATCAGGGCTCCTGGATGCTGAATCTGAATCATCTTTTAAATCACTTCAATCTAATGACCTTTTATTGTTTTTGACCTTCCTTTCTTTCTTACTTGTTTTTATTGCTTTTGCTGTTGATTTTTTTTTTTTTTTTTATATTTCCTAAAGCGCTTTGTAACTGTGTATTGAAAATAAATATGATTTTATTATTATTAGAAATAATTTGCAATATCATTTTTGGGTCAGCTAGTGTTTGTTTTAGCCTACTTGGAGCACTAGGTGGGTGGGGTTTACCACATCAGCACCATTCAGATAGTGTCAGATAAGTAGAGTCTTAAATAAATGGCTAAGTATTCTACACTAAACCAACCATCTTCCACCTATATAGGCTGAAACAATCCAGAAATTGTATAGGTTCTATTTTTTGAATCAATGGCGATTTGGTGATGGAGGAGATCCGTCTGGAGCGGCTCCACCTCAAAGCTTCTTCTTCAGAGGAAGCTGATGTCCTGACAGCCTGGTTAACCAATCAGGATGAAGAGATATTGATAGAGATGTTGAGATAGTGAGATCATCCTCAGGTTGTTGTCCGTGTGTCATGGTGCATACTGACTCTGTTCACACCACAGCCATGTGTATGTAGTCAGAATGAAAACTGTTGAGGGATTCATATCAGGTCAGATCAACCAACATGTCCTCCACAAAGGGCTGGTGATCTTCTGACCAGGATCTGTCATGTGTGATCTCTTGGGAGAGCCATGGAAGTAGCTCAGAACATGCCTGCACTTTGTAGCGTGTGCTTTTGACATGTTCTGATCGTTACTGACACGCCCCCTACTGATCGTTACTGACACGCCCCCTACTGATCGTTACTGACACGCCCCCTACTGATCGTTACTGACACGCCCCCTACTGATTGTTACTGACACGCCCCCTACTGATCGTTACTGACACGCCCCCTACTGATCGTTACTGACACGCCCCCTACTGATCGTTACTGACACGCCCCCTACTGATTGTTACTGACACGCCCCCTACTGATCGTTACTGACACGCCCCCTACTGATCACTACTGACACGCCCCCTACTGACCGTTACTGACACGCCCCCTACTGATCGCTACTGACACGCCCCCTACTGATCGTTACTGACACGCCCCCTACTGATCACTACTGACACGCCCCCTACTGACCGTTACTGACACGCCCCCTACTGATCACTACTGACACGCCCCCTACCGACCGTTACTGGCACGCCCCCTACTGATCGTTACTGACCGTTACTGGCACGCCCCCTACTGATCACTACTGACACGCCCCCTACTGATCGCTACTGACACGCCCCCTGCTGATTGTTACTGACACGCCCCCTACTGATCGTTACTGACACGCCCCCTGCTGATTGTTACTGACACGCCCCCTGCTGATCGTTACTGACACGCCCCCTGCTGATCGTTACTGACACGCCCCCTGCTGATCGTTACTGACACGCCCCCTGCTGATCGTTACTGACACGCCCCCTACTGATCGTTACTGACACGCCCCCTGCTGATCGTTACTGACACGCCCCCTACTGATCGTTACTGACACGCCCCCTGCTGATCGTTACTGACACGCCCCCTACTGATCGTTACTGACACGCCCCCTGCTGATCGTTACTGACACGCCCCCTACTGATCGTTACTGACACGCCCCCTGCTGATTGTTACTGACACCCCCCCCCCACCACTTTCCTCCCACTTAGGCACAGTCAAGTTCACAGTGACTCACCAAAATGAAAAAAATGAAAACCAGAAAAAACCTTGCCCAACGAAATGCCACTTCGCTGGCACAAACCCACCGTAGAGGCCATGTAGGTCAGCCATTAAAGACTGGTGTTGGCCTGGTGGAGGAGCATGGAGGAACTGGATCACCTGGCTAACACATGACCATGGCCTCAGATCAGTTCAGTTCAGTTCAACCAGAGAAGCCAAAACAGAAGTACAGGGCATCATCAGACACCACGGACTACCCGAAGCAAACAGTGTGAGTGTGTGTGTGTTTGTGTGTGTGGGTGCATGTGTACATGCTTTGGTTTGTGTGTGTGTGTGTGTGCCATCAGATGTCAGCTGGCCCACATACAGTACCAGTCAAAAGTTTGGACACACTTGTTTTTGTTTCTCATGATCTTCTCATGACATTTTGATATAAAGGCTTGATTCTTAAATGCTCGAAATGTTCTTAGACAAATAGAGAAGTTGATGCCTGTGTATGAATTTATTTTCAAAACTTACATTTTAATTAAATTGAAATGCACCCCCAACAAGTATTTTTCATTTAGACTTTAGAGGTGGAGAATGTTGAACCACAATGATTAAATCATCATTTTAAACACTCACATAGTGATTGTGGCCTTTAAAAGTTCATTTGTGGAATTTATTTGCTTGTTAATGCCAAAGGGTTTCTACTTTGAAGAATCTAAAATATAAGATAGTTTTTTTTTTTTTTTTGGTCACTGCATAATTCCTTTTGTGTTATTTCACAGTTTTGATGACTTTACTATTATTCTAAAATAGTGGAAAATTTTAAAAATAAAGAAATAATAAAGTACATCTAATAAAGTAATAAAGTAATAAGTAATACTTAATAATAATAATAATAATAGTAGTAATAAGTAATAATAATAGTAATAAGTAATACTTTATTACTTTTTTTAGTAATAAAGTACATCTATCTATCTATCTATCTATCTATCTATAAAAACCCTTTCTATGAGTAAGTGTGTCCAAACTTTTGACTGGTACTGTATATGACCCACCTGGCTGGATGGACACCACAGTGTTTACAGCCTGTTCTGACTGTATGCTCTCTGCTGACCCACAGTCCCGGTTTCCATCACATGCTAGCTGAACTACCGTTCCACTGTTGTTCCAACCTCCAGAGGAATGGCTTGGTCACATTTGGCTCTTTTTTTCTTCCATCAGAAGTTACAAGAAATGGCCTGGTGATGTTTAAAATGTTGAAAGTTTGATGTGGCTGTAATCAAGACAGCACAGTGTGCCGTTCTGCTGCAGGACAGACAGGATGAAAGCCTGAAGGAGGACGTTTACACAGCCCACATCTGACATGACAGCTTATGTGTTGAATGGATTTCGCAGCTCTTACAATGATGAAATGCACTCAGCATGTAGTTTACCACCAAAGGCATTTTCAGTTAGAGTTAGCAAATTAAAAGAAACACGTTGTTTTCTCTGTGTACATGGCGCAAAGAGCATTTATTTTGAAAGACGGCCAAGTCCAGACAGACGAGAGAGAAGAGAAACAGAGAGAGAGAGAGAAACAGAGAGAGAGAGAGAAGAGAAACAGAGAGAGAGAGGAGAGAGAGAAACAGAGAGAGAGAGAAACAGAGAGGAGAGAGAGAGAAACAGAGAGAGAGAGAGAGAAACAGAGAGAGAGAGAGAAACAGAGAGAGAGAGAGAGAGAGAGAGAGAAACGAGAGAGAGAGAGAGAGAAACGAGAGATGAGAGAGAGAGAAACAGAGAGAGAGAGAGAGAGACAGAGAGAGAGAGAGAAACAGAGAGAGAGACAGAGAGAGAAACAGAGAAGAGAGAACGAGAGAGAGAGAGAACAGAGAGAGAGAGAGACAGAGAAGAGAGAAAAAAGAGAGAGAAGAGAGAAGAGACAGAGAGAACAGAAACAGAGAGAGAGAGGGGACCCGAGAGAGAAGAAAACAGGAGAGAGGGGAGAGAAGAGA